>JAQFYB010000167.1:0-74131 GCA_034694085.1 Pogonognathellus longicornis
TTCGAAAGATTTTATAATGTTTATTACTGTGTCCATGTGGCAAACCTTTGAATAAAGGTCAGTGTTTAAATCAAAAATCAAAAAATTGTCGTCAAAAATTCTATATTATTTGAGATGTTTACATCATCCCCAATCAGGCAGAAATGTATATGTACCTATAACTTGCAACTACAACACACTGTTTATATACATTATTACCATGTGTGCAAACATGCGCGTAGCCAGGGGGTCCACTGGGCACACGTTCACTCATCCCAGAATAAATTAATATTATGTTCGTACATAGAAGTACAAAAAAATCGGGAAATTATTTTATTTTTGTTTCCTAAGTTGACTTCGTTCAGAAATCAATTTCTGTATAGAGCCATGCTGTGCACCCAACTTAAATTATACTCCAGGTTACGTTACCATATTTTGTTACAATTCCTAATCTAACATCTTATCCAATCCATCATTAAAAAATTAGATACCTACTTTCAGTAACTTATTATTCTGTCTTTTGTAAGCCTGAAGCAAAAAATGGAAAGTAAAACTCGAGAACTTTTCGTATGAAAAGCTATGAAAATTATAAATCAAGCAAATTGTAAGTTCAATTCTTTGGGTAATTTTATTTTCGGAAAATGTACATTTTTAATATGAACTTGCAACTACTTAAGACACTAGAGAATAAGTCAGTAAATTAAAGAAGGTAAATAGCAAATGTATTTGTCTCAACGTATGCCAGTAATATTTGTCTTGGAACCAAAGAGTTGGAGGAGCTGTTCTTCGTATTCTTCTGCATTTCGCTTCATTATTTCCATACATGGGCCCAATAATCTCTCAAAAGCTTCAACGTCCAAAACTAAAGAAAATGTCAAAAAAATGAACCCAATATATTTAAATATAGGTTGTATTAAATTACTTTTTCTTGTAATACTACAAAAATATAATTAGGCATAAATTACGTAGGTATGCGAAAATTAAGCTTTTTTATGAACATACATGCTAATTTTACAGTTCCAACCGAGTAAACAGTGACAGCTCTTGGTTGGTGAGCTATGAGTCCCAATTCTCCAAAATAACCTCCTTTTGAGTCTCTTTTCACCTGCAAATCGAACATATGCTGTCGATATATATTTTATAAACCATACCTGGGCATTAAATGAGAGTTTTACCTCTTTTTCGGTGCCATTTGACGCAACTTTTACATAGCGCACTGTACCATCTTCAATAAAATACATTCCATCAGCCTTAGCACCCTGACGAATAATTGCTTCCCCATCAGTGCAAATACGGGGGACAAGAGCATCAGCTAAGTTCATGCGTTCATAATTCTTCACAGTTGAGGAATAAATTAAAATTATTTTTAAACGTCCAACAAAAGAATTTTTGAAAAAGAAATTCTCATTATCGGCAATATGTTACTCACTTCAAGTGTATTAAGCATTGGAACTGCGTCGATAAGTGATTCATACATTTGACGCTTTTCATAAGCGTTCTTGAGTACAATACGTCTAAATGTTTTACGGTCCATAGCCCATAAGGATCCTTCTGTGCAAGCTTGAACTGATGCAGCACGTGGCATGTTGTACATCAGAGCTAATTCTCCAAAGATTCCCGAATTATTGTATTCCATTACCATTTTGGGTTCAGCTTCTCCATCGAATTTAACATAAGCTTTATACTGTCCCCTGTAGGTATCAAATAAATTCAGATTGAATTTTTTAATTGTACGATTTAGCTAAGGTAGATTCTTCATATTTAAAATGTGGATAGTGTTTTAAATTTTAAATCTTACTTTTGAATTGAATAGAAATTGTCACCATCATCCCCTTGTTGAATGACATATTCGCCCTTTTTCACCTTTCGCTCAAACATCGCATCCAGAACCTCATTCATTTGTTTCTGCAAAATAAAAAAACAGTTTTAATTATTGTCCTTGTGATCGGCGCCTTTAGTGTTAGATCTTCCTTTAGGCAATAATTTAACGAAATTAACAAACAGAATATTTTAAATTTTCTATTTGAGAAATGGTTATAATTTTTTCTAGTATGAAACAAAAAATCATTTAAAAAAATCACTTCTAAAGTGTACTTGAATGTTTCAATCTCAATGAATCTCAACGCATTGCATTTTTATGAGTTTAATCTAATTAGCCCATGGTGGAACAAACCCATTGGATTATAATATTGAAATGATTTAGCCATACATGAAAACTGCATGTAAAAAGTCTTACCCCATCCAGAGATCGGAACAGCAGGATATGCTTCACAGCTTCTGCCAAACGGCTTCGCTGGTTTTCTGATTTGGGGTGCACAACCTATGAGGTGTGAAGATTTCTCTTTCAACAATTAGCACATTAATTTTTCTTGTTATATTCAAAAATATATTTCTGCATTTGTATTTAAAGACCTTAAAATAGCTATTATTATTCTGTGCAATGTGCCTATGACGAATAAACGCTCGTCGTAGCCACATTGATTCTGTATGCATCACAAATGTTATCATTTTTCCTACTAAATAAAAAATTGATGAAATGATTTAAAATTAAGGAAAGATGGTGCAATGAGAAAGATGTGCAATGTAGAACGATGAAACGTTAAAATTGAAACCTTACAAGAGGTTCATCTTTATCTTTTGTTGGATCATATCCTTCTCCAAAAACGGACTTTCGTCTTCTTTGTAACGCCCTGGCTCTTGCAGCTTCTTTTTCATCTGCAAAAGTTAATCAAATCATGCAAAATCAAAAATGTCCAAAAAGGCCGTATCGAGAAATCGATTTCCAAGGGAAAAATTTGGAAGATGAGGCAGCTGGGGAATATACACATACATTTGAGTAAATTTTTGTGTGTATGAATGTAAAATACATTAATTTGGCGCTACACGCCAAAAAATTTAAAATTTTACTCCGGATTTCGAGGGGAATATAACTATTGCCTCCTAGTTTCTCCCCTGTATACGGCCTTGTTTGGGTTTAGGTATAATATTTTATTGTTTAAATATAAAGATACTATTGTTATTTTATTTTAAGGACAGAATATACCATCAAGTTCGTCGTATTTATCATTATTATGGCTCGGATCCGATGAATGGACTCCAAGATTGTTCGTCTTATTCCTAAAAAAGTTCAATCCGAATTCTTGCAAATTGGCTGGACGTTCCAACAGATATGCAATCGTGAAATCGGTCAAAGTTTCTTTCAACTCGTCTGGAACTTGATAGCGCGCATTTGCATTTCTGCTATCCATTTTTAATATCTGCCAGTAAAAAGTTAGACTTATTAAATTATTCCTAATTCTTTGGGCTAAAAGCTAGCGCTCATTATAGGAATCTTTAACCTTAATATTATATTGTTGGTAATACACATGTTAATTTGTTAATATATTCCATTTTATCACATGTAGCTTTAGAATGGCTTGGAAGGAAAATAAGACAATCACGTTTGCATAGCGCTTTAATGTACAATAAACTTGTATGATTGAATGTATTCAAATATGTTCTTATTTTACATTGCAATTTATTCGGTTTAGAGTTCAGGATGACACTCTGAGCACGAGATTTGTAGCTCTGTATAGTTATAGTGGACTATACACGCTCGTATGAACAGGCACGTACCCAGGATCGTAAGCTGAGTGTGCCCAGCAAGGTTTTTTACAGAAATTAATTAATGGTATAGCAAAATCTGAATATTAGGTACAATTGAGTGCATACAGCGATTTGAATTAGGTTCAAACCAACTTAAAACGCATCAAATTGGCGCACTGCGCGAATTTTTTCCACATTTTTGAACTTTTATGGTAAAATACATAATTGTTAAGATAGTAAACGTGTTCTGGGGTGCACGTACACCCAGTGTACCCCCTGGGTACGTGCCTGCGTATGAAAGAAATCGAATATTATTCACCACAAAAAATCATAGGACCAGCAAAGAATAGCCTATGGATTTTATAAGTCAGTAAATGCAATTATAGTATAGGATAATTAATTACCTTATATATCACTTAACGCGGAGACAACTACCCAAGATGACAATGCCAGACTGGAAGGAGCTAATAAAAAAATTAATGGACACGCTTTGCAATGTAATTTTGGAAATCGTAGGAAATTTTCCCAATTAAATCTTTACTTGATTAGAATTCCTCTGCTTTTAACACACTCATACATCACCACTAATACATAACCAAATACTATGCACACATCTCATTGTTATTTGCTCATTAATCGCTCAAATTAATCTGTTCATTATTAATTATCGCTTTGCGTATCTGTTAATGATAATATTTATGCAACATTTATTTAATATTATGTGATTGTTTATTGTAGAGTAGCAGTATAATTCTCACCTTAACTTTACAGTAGTGTAATAGCATCATGTTTTATGCACGTACAGTTATCTTATATTTGCAGTACTTGTGTATTTTATTATCTACGATTTCACATACTTGCAAAGTGTCAATTACGTTTTTATTTTACTGACATCACATCGAAATCTCAATTTCCCATTCCCATTACATACAACCCTAACATACATTAAAAGGCACTCCAGCAGAGTATAGCGTGATTAAATGCAACGCCATAATAGTGTCAGTTATTCAGTAATCTAACTTACAATTAGTTTTCTAAGTACGTCCGTACACAATCCCCAATAACAGGAAAGTAAATGAAACTTATCAATCAAATTAACATATTGAATTGACATAACCATGCATTGGTAAAAATTTATAATGTTAATAATGCCACAAACTGCTCTAATTTTTTATATCTAGGCCGAACTATTACACAGTTTGGCTTGTTCAAACCATATCTATCATTTTTATTCACTATAAGTTACTAATAAAAAATCACGATTTCCTTTACATCATTAATTAATAAATGTCATGTAATACGTAGTAAAGTATATGTGTATAGGCTCGTTATGAAGGTTTACTAATTGCGACTTTTATTTAAACATAACACTTATTAAAATGTGCTTTTAAAGATCGAATTGTAATTATTATAGATGGATGAGTCACAGACAGAAAGATATAGCTTATAAATTTCAATGTCCAATTATAAGTCAAGTGAATAAGTCTTCGCATATATTTACTTTGATTATTATACTCTTCAGGATTCCTCTTAAGTATCTGCATACATGGTGAGCCCAATCATTGTTTTAAAGCCCAACTTACAAAAACTAAACAAAAGATACAAAAATTAATGTTTTTAAGTAGATGTTTCTTTACTAATTACTTTTATACTTTCATTCGTTGACACAAGAAGGAAGAATGTCAATTAAAATTGCATAATTAAGCTCAAGGAAACTAGCCATTGCTTGTAGGCAAAGTTTAGATGGATCCGTTTAATTCACTTACTTCGAAATATTATGTGTTTCAAGGGAAGTTAGTTTTCTACAACATACACATCTAAGACCCATAAAAATCTGTGAGATCTATGTTGTAGAATGTAGCTGATTCTCCAATGTACTCAAAGGTTACAGAAATTCATGAATGACAAATCTGCGGTGGTCTTCTCCCTCTAGTATTTCATCCAACCTGGAAAATTTCATTTTCAGATATTCATCAGAACACTTTTTTATGAAAGATACATTATATTAGGTATTCTATGCTTCATATCTACAGTATTTTATAATATCCCCATGAACAATTTTGGTCTCCATTTCCTTACTTAGCATGAAAAATGAAAACCAAAAGCTGTCTCTATTTTGTTTTACTAATACGAAATAGAAAGCAAAAATCTCACATTTTCGTATCAATTAACGGGATACCAAAACCAAAGTTAAGAAAATGAAACCGTTCCAACACGTACCTAAGTCCTTATATGCAATATGCAATGCTGATGCATTAAGCCACAATTTAGATAGATTTGTAAGAGTCGATTCATGTAATATAAAGCTGTTACACAAATCATCCGAATAAATGAGACGATTTATGTTGCTGTTATTGACCAACAAAAAGGGAAACAATAATCACTCTAAAAAATGCATACAATTCTACTTTGTGAAGTTTACAATGAAAAATGTGATTTTTACACATTAGTCATTATAGGCTACTAAAATTTTGATTCCTAAAAACAATTTCCTGGGAACTTACATATATTTTATATGCCAGAGTTATGAATGTAATAAATTGATGAATTGACATGGATTCTTATTTCACACTGCATTGACAATTTATTTGGTTTAGAATGACACCCTGACCACGAGTTTTGTAGTTCTACATCGTTGTAGTGGACTACACGAACGATAATGAAATGAAAATTATTCACCACAACAAAATGATGGGACAATAATAATTTCATATATACAATGACATATTAATAGCAAGTAGCCTATTGGTTTTATAAAGTCAGTAAATGCAATCATATTATAATTTTTTACCTTGTATAAATGTACGCTCACTTATTATGACTTACCATTTAACACAGGAGACAATTCCACTAATATACAAGACATACAAGTTGACAATGCCAGGTAGGAAGGAGCTAATAAAAAACTAATAAACACGATTTGTGTAGTAGTTTTTGAAATCGTCGTGAATTTACCCGAGTAAATCTCTACTTGATTACAGTTCCTTGCTTTTAACTTTTAACGCACTCATAGAACACACTAATACTTAACCACACAACACACACACATTTCTCATTGTTATTTGCTCAGTAATCGCTAAAATTAATCTGTTCATTATGAATTAATTATGGCTATATTAAGTATTGGTATCTGTATGATGATAATATTATTATTTGCCCAACATTTATAAATTTGATTGTTTATTTTGTTGTATCTGTATGTAGTAGAGTATGAGTATAATTCTTAGCTTACACCTTACATTTACATTTTATAACTTTATGTTTCGTGTGTATAGTTATCTTACATTTAGCACAGTACTTGTATTGTATTTATATTTCTTTATCTACCATTTCACATACATACAAACGTTCAATTATGTAGGTTTCTATTTTACTGACATCACATCCAATTCATCCAAATCTCTCAATTTCCAATTCCTATTGCATACATTGACAAGGGACACTCAGCAAAGAATTAGCAATCGATAATGCAACGTCAAAATGTCATTATTCATTAATCTAAGTGCGTCTGCTGTACACAGTCCGCAGAATCAGATTAGTAAATGAAACCTTTTAGCACTTAATAGATCAATCAAATTGACATTGAAACGTTGCATCGATAATTATTTATTTATACCCTTCATTCCATACAGACCAACTGTTTTCATTTTTACAACTAATTGTACTACTTATATTTTATAGCTCAGCTTGTTGCAAGTTTTTTGCCTAATTATTATTTTACTTTATTTGTTAGACACCTCTATTTTATATAGTTAATAAAATGATGAATTCCTTTACATCATTAACTAAACTCGGTAGGTGGGTTAAATTCAGGTTAATTTTCGTAATATTTTTACAAGTATTTACTGTAATATACGTTTCAGTTTCACCCAGCAGAGCAAGAAAGTTTTTGAATTTACTTTAGCAGGTAAGGTAGCTAATTGTAAACTTAAATTTTACAACTTTTAATTTTGGAAGTATTTTGTGGTTTTGCGTTGGTGTGATAGAATTTCCGAAAGAACAGAGAATGAGAGAATTGGTTGAATGAAATTAAGGAAAGAAATAAATGATGTATTTAAGAAAGAATGATATTTATTAATTAGCAATTTATATTTGGTTTGATAGGGTTCTTCTATTTAATGAAACTTGATCCACTTGATTTTATTACATATTATAATATTATAGGTTACAATAATAAACTGCATGAATTTCAACATTTTTCTTGTCACTAGTTTATAGTACTTTTATATAGGTAGGTAGTATTTAGTTTTTCGAATGCTATATTCCAACCCGTCTGCCTTTGTTCATAAATTATACACGTTAGAACATACTTGACAGCATTGCACGAACTAGGACTATGGAAGCCAATAATATTTTATACTCCTCACATCTACCTTGTATTTGTATTGTATGCATTTCATTTTAGGATATTATTATTACTCTATGTATATTGTATGATATTAATTAAGTATATTTCACTACACGAAAAGTATGTACTAACAAAAGAGTTCATTCATTGTGTAATATTAGTACTAGTATTTTGCTATAATAATAATTGTAATCTTGTAATGTAGTAATAAACCAAAAAACTAATAAGTTGAAACTTACAAGCATAAAATGTTAATAATAGAAATTACATAAATTAGACATACACGAGACAATCGAAAATCATTCCAAAATTTAAGACCAGCTTAAAAATTTTAGTTTACAGTTTCGATTGTGTTGCTCTTTACAATTAATTCACTCACTACAGTATTATTTTATTTGTGATGGAACTATTTTCACCTTCTAAACTTTTCCTACAACAAAATGTGGTTGTTTCTTTATTACAACGGAGATTGTTCACGTGAGCTATCGATTACTAGCTACAGCTACAGAAGAATCATGTTTTTTACTCTACTTTTTCAAAGAAACTCATTTAATTTCTTGGAAATGCGTATGGATGTGTATATTTCTAATACACAATACATCCATTTTCGTATAATATTTTATCGACCTATTATGAGTTTAGTCTCATCAGTACAGGGGGTGTACCACCAGCAGAAATAACTCAGTGAAGCTCAAGTTCAGTCAATAAATTAGAAATACGCTTCTACAGACAAAATTTAATTAACAATTCGAAAATTATTGGGTAAATAATTGAAAAAAATTGAGAATTTTACAAAGATGACGTACGATACATAAGTGTATGTACTTACATACATTAAATAATTTTTCACACATTTACTTTTAGTTCAAAAGCCGATTTCATAATATACTTATGTGCGTTGAGTAGTACAATACCTACGTAATAATAGCAAAGCATGGATTTTCTACCACTTTAGTTTAGTAATTGTTGGTCAATGTTATGTTAAAAACTGTTTTACCACATTCCACATTGAAAGGACTTTGTATAGTAGCATTCAGACCAGGAGAAATCACAACTAGTGTATAATGCACGACAACAATTATCAGGACTTGATTTCTACACTAAATCCGTCCAATTTTAAACCAACAACAACTCCACTGCACAGCTTGTTGTCACAAAGATACATTTTATAAAAACACAGCCGATTCTTATAACCTACACCTACAGTGTCCACTTCTTTTTTCTTACTTAGCTTAATATTATACATTATATGTATGCACATTACAATTATGTACTTGTTTACCAGAAACAAACGATCTAATCAGTCAATACTAAGTTCAATTCTTTAGTTAGTTAAATTATCCGACCATGTTTTGCTATTTGCCCGTGCCACGACGGTTGGTGTGATGGATGACTTACATACATAGGATAGAAACTCGAGTTAAATCTTTTAGTAATAATATAACTCTACATTTCCTACACAATATATTGCACCGAAAAGAAAATTGATAATAGTAATTGCTTAGTATTCTCATGTACAATAATATTATTATTAGGTTTAGACAGCTAACTCGTGTATTTTTAGCTACCTGTACATTCTTGGAAAGTTTTCAATTTGCTTTGTAATTTAGAAACTTTGCTGAATTCTTAAAATACTGTTGTTACTATTACAATGCAAATTAACAAAAAGTCCTCTTTTTACACTTTCCGACAGGAATTAATTACCACATTTACATCATAATAAGTAATCTATACAGTACAACAAAAAATGCTTCGTTAATTCCAAACTCTTTTTTACGTACATTTATTGTTAGTGTAATCTTGCAGGAAATTGTATGCAGTATTTATTATACTACTTTTAGTTACAATAATTACAACATAAATGCTTTTGAAACTGTCTTAGTACAATTTTTCACAGCACAGAATAACACCAACGGTATAGCATTATTATTTATACATTTCAGTATTGTACTAGACTACAAGTATAGTAATGCTTTTAATTGAGTGAATATAGGATTAACACAAGAGACGAGAAATTATTAGTATTCAAGTAAACACTCCTTCCTATCCTTCCTTTGGGTTTCTCGAGATAGTTATTTTGTATCTAATCACGTACGTTTAATTGACAGGTGAGGGTTGGATGGAGTCTACTGTTAGATTAACTTAACATACTAAAGTCTGTAGGTTGATTTCCTTGTTGATAGTAAGTTGTTTTTCTTTCAGGTGAAGTTGATATTGATTGATTGGATATTGGAGAGTACACAAATAGGATGGAGATGCCACAGAATGAGCTCACCGGATGTCCGTGATATTTGACTTGGAGCCAAAGATTCGGAGAAGTTGTGCTTCGTAGTCTTCTGCATTCCTCTTCATTATTTGCATACATGGACCCAATAATCGCTCAAAAGCTTCAACGTCCAAAACTAAATCAAACATTCAAAAAATCCATTTATCATTTTTTTTCAAAGCCTTTTTTTAATTCATACACATTAAGGAAAAGGTCAATACCACAAAAAGTTATACAATACTATGACATAAAAAATCAAATTAGATGAGTCAGGTGAGTATGGTATTCATGATGCAAAATATTACAAGAATTTTTTAACTAGGTTAAGAAATTAAAAAGCACCCCGCAGGTGTAAACCACAGAAAAGAAATAACACCAGGAATATTTTAGAAGCATTATAGTTGAATCGTAACTAATTGTAATATTAATTTGATATGATTGTAACTTACATGCCAATTTGACTGTACCGACAGCGTAGACAGTGGCAGCTCGTGGTTTGTTAGTTATAAGAGCCAATTCTCCAAAATAACCTCCTTTTGAGTCTCGTTTCATCTGTGAATCACGAAACAGCTCATCATATTACTATTTGGTTTGTCCATTTTAATTCTGTAACATATATTAACAAGATAGACTGTAATACCTCTTTTTCTTCGCCATTTCCATCAACTTTTACATAGCGAACTGTGCCATCTTCAACGAAGTACATGCCATCTGCAGCATCACCCTGACGAATAATTGCTTCTCCGTTGGTGTACATGCGAGGAACAAGAGCATCGGCTAAATTCATTCGCTCATAATTCTGAAACAAAGTTTTTACAATCAAGAAATTATTAACTTGCTCATACTGTAGTTTAATAAATTAAATCTCTTTTGCTTTAAAGATCTTATAATATCCTGCATTAGTACTTTTGTACTTTGCAGGTAATGATTTTATGGAGATTCCCATCAATCACATTGCCCTTCCTTTCTTTCATTGAATTAGTACATGTAACTTTAAGCGCCTCCTTTTACGGTAACACAAAAATCTTTAATCGCGTCAGTATGATAAGCATCCCAATTCCTGATTCGGCTATTGCACGTAGTAATCTACTCATCTCCTATTTCATTGTACCCAAACAAGCTCGGAGAAATCCATTGCTAGAATTAATTGCTCAAATGGCAACCTTGAGATTGAGTCTATTCTGCACTGAAAGTCTTATAAGGCAATTAAAAAACGGTTTAAAGCATGAACCACCAAATAAGTGTACTTTTCCTGCTTCAGCCATAAATCCATTTACAATTATCAGATCATCAGCATAATAAATCTCTTAAAAGCCACATCGCATAAAGGAAATGATGTAAAATTCATTTTTCATCATACTTATGGTTGAACAACTTGTATATAGTGTATCTACAACATATATTATAGCCCTGTGCCAATTTTCTTTTGCAACAAAGGCAAGTACAATGAATGGATTGTATAAAATCCAAACAAGCAAAAAGGTACCTTAGAATGTTACAATCCAATATTGACTCTGATTACTTTCATCTGCGCATTTGTAGTTGATAAAAGACTAAAGCAAGCTAACCTGCTGTCTGGGATTCTTTTGGGATATTTACGAGATTCGTGTTAGAGCAAAAAGCAAATAACTTGGGAATAATTAATCAAGGCTCTGAGTTTCCCTCATCAATATAAATTAATTGTGAAAGACATACGACTCCCATTAGCATTGATGAACTTAAGGTCATCATGTTCATGTTCATGAGAGAGACTGACTCAAATTACGACTGTTCCACTACCACCACACTATTAATCCTTAAAACAAGTCTATTTTTCGATGCCTGGGGTATATAGTCAGTTAATATATTATATAGCATGTCGGATTCATAATAGATGATTTCCCTCCCACAATCCACTTTATCAGCATACATATTGCATCCTAGAATCGGATGAATTGCTTTAATTGTACTAACTACTCGTGTGTGGTGTGAGTGTGACAGAATGGGGCATGGGGAATTGGAAACTCTGCGCAAGAAAAATACTTGGAATTAGGTCCGACACATCTTTTAGGATGAAAAGGGGAATCTGGGGATAATTGGTGTTGTTTGTATCATTGTTGGTGTGACTGTGACTGTGACTCACCTCAAGGGTTTTAAGCATTGGAACTGCGTCGATGAGTGCCTCATACATTTGACGCTTTTTATACGCGTTCTTGAGTACAATTCGTCTGAAGGTCTGACGATCCATAGCCCATAATGATCCATCCGAGTCAGCTTGAACTGTCGCTGCTCGAGGCATGTTGTACATGAGGGCCAACTCTCCGAAACTTCCTGAATTATCGTAACCTCCCACGGCTTTCGACTGAGCTTCTCCATCGAATTTCACGTACACCTTGTACTTTCCCCTGCAAACACAAATACAACACACAAAGAATAAAAATACCTATTTTCTTTCATTCAGATCATTATAATATAGATATAGGTATGGACACAGCAGTGTGCTTTTTTAACAAGAAAGACTTTTTTGACAAATCAAAAACATATGAGGACGCTTACGATTCAATGACATAGAAATTGTCTCCATCATCTCCTTGTTTGATGACGTAGTCACCCTTCTGCACTTTTCGCTCAAACATTGCATCCAATACTTCTTGCATTTGTTCCTGAAAAACAAAATGGAAACTTTTCCTTAGTATTTTAGAAGTATAACTTTCATATGTGTTACATAGTTACATATATGTATCAAAGTGTCAGATACTTTATTCTTTCCACCCACTACTCAGAAAAGTGGCAACAACAGATTTCGCCGAATTTGCTCTTTCACCGAAAACTAGGAACGAATTAATTGCATGACAATCATGACATGTACCCAAGTTGCAGTTGCAGGTATGTATGCAGGCAGGCAGTATGAAACAGTCACAATAGAAATTCTTTATTGATTTACTTTCTTCATTTATAATTATATTGCTAGTCATGCATAGTATTGTGTCAAAAACCTTAAATTCATTTAAAGCTCATAAATAGGTGTAACAAAATAAATGCTATGTCGATTAACTCGTGAGACTTGCCTGGTTGGTATTTAAATGTTAATCGTTCTAAATAATTAGGCATTTACTGATAGGACTGCACCAACATCACTCAAACCTTCAACAACATTGCACCTGCCAAAGGCCAACGGGTTAAACTTTTATGGGAAATAACCTTGTCTGTTTCGGTTAAAATGGATTCTACTCTTTCTAAGAATTTCTAAGAAGTCAGTCAATAGAGCTTGTTATGGACTACTCAGCTAAATAAAACATGTAACTAAAACACACGTTTCTGTTTCAATATCTGCATCAGACCCAAACACAATCATAGTATAACATGCACTACTGGTACTAAATGTAAGTGTAAAAAGTACCTACCCTAATAGCACACAGGTACATCTTAATCAACGTATTTTTAGTATTGCTTGCCTCGATCAATAATAGCAATTTAATCTGTTAGATACTTGCAGAAAGGTTGTAATATCGTTGTACGTGTTTTATTTTGGGTGTTTCATATGCCAAAGTGCAACGTAAAGTGCAATCTAAGAATAAAACGCCTTTGGATTGGAATAACACCAGACCACCAGACATGAAAAGTGTTTCCCTGTCTCTCTCTTACCTTATATGTACGTAAATTCAAGATTTGTCACTTTTCTTCGGTACAAATCGGATCTTTCCGGATCTGACCAATCCTTTTATGTTACTTCATTCGCAATTCACCAAAAAAGTATACCACACGTATCGTACCTAACAGAATTATCCGAATTTTTCATCTTTCAGAGGAACTCTTCTCACCTTTACAAAGGAAACGATTTGACCACGTACTCATTCTTCCTTGTGCTGCTTTGTGAACTATAGATTCCTAACATCACTCAATATACCTACATGTACCGTTATAACATTCTCCGGTTTAACAAGAATCAAGTATATATGAAAAACGGGAGAAAAGGCTAGGAAGTTGGCACAGACATGTATAAATACGAACGCACTGGTTACAAAATATATTCTGATGTCATTACACTTCTACACTTCCTTCAGCACAGAATGCCCCATCATACCAGTCAGGAAGGCATTCACATTGGCATAAGTCACTTATCGGTGGCCTTAATCTGTTTATACGCTTCACTAATCGCTTTCCTTTCCCATCCTTTCCCAACTCGTATTTACTATTCCCCTGATAATTTCACTTTCTCCTTTTATTACGTTTCACCATGACTTTCGATTTAATGCCAAACCTCCAAAGTCCTAAATACATCCAATCCAAACGGTTATATATTACACGCACACGCCAATACAGCTTCTCTATTTAAGAACATATTAGTATACCGACTTTTCCTATGTGTATTAGTGCTATAGATGTAATATTAGTAAAGTTACAAATGGAATAAGCTACATCTGAAATTGGTTTTCTCAAGTAGTACGAGTTTTCATAATTTTTCATATATATATTCACCTTGTTGAAGTACCTTCACAATTCACTAATAATATACGAGATCATTAGAGCAACTTCTGAACTAATCTTGAAAACTTGCTTTTCCTGTAACTTTAGTCTACTTTTACCTAGGTAGGTCTATATACTTTTAAAACATTCCTTATTATTTGTTGTAGTAGTATTAAATATCAGTTTATATTATGTAACTCGTCATTATTACTAGTATGTGTGAAATATGAAATGTCTTTTGTGAATTTGACTTAGAATCTCCTTGCGCCCCATCATGCCTCCCTATATGCAACGAATAAATTATATGCAGGTTGGTTGTGTGTATTGTGAAAAGTCTCAGAGTGGCACTTGCAAAACGCTTTTCATTCACTTCATTCGAATTTGCTTTATGCTGTATGTAACTTTGTGAAAAGGAAACATGTAAGTAGCTTTTATACAAAAGCATGTAGGCACACATGCATATGTGCTTTCAGACTTTACAAAATACAAATCACAAAATACTAATACTACCTACTTGCTTAGTGGAGCGAAACAGACTTTTTTACTCATACAATACAAATTTGTCAATCTTTCTTATTTGCATAAAAATACATACATTCGTATTCCAATTTAAATCATTCCATGTATTAGTAGTATGTAAGTGGGAAAGTTAGTATTTCACTCATCCTATTCATACGAAGGAACATGAAACGCATAATCTAAATCTAAATACACAGCAAAGAATGAATACTAAAGCTACAGTGGAGAATGCTTTATTTGCTTAGCTCGACATTCAGCTTAAAACTTAATACCTCCGTGAAGAAAACAAGAATTTGATACAATGACAATTTGTAAGTCGATCTCTACATGAATGCGTTACATGGCTGTATTGCATGGAATAAAGAAAGGAAAATCAATCCTTCAGAAAAGACTGTACGTGACTATTAGATCTTCTTTGCTTTTCCTCTCGCATTAGTCAAAATTAGAAGTTCTCTTTATGTTTAATGGGAACGAACGTGATTAAGTTAAGGTTAACGAATGTTTCTTTCACTAACGAAGCATGCTATACGTATTTCTTGGGAACTAACGCTAGATAAATCACACTTTAACACGATACGTCTCGTTCGTAATAAATGCTAACGATTTAAATGATAAAGTCGTGGTCCAATAAGCAACATTCATCCGTGTATCCTTATTAGATTAGAATCAGACTGGAAATTGTTGGCCGTTACTCAGTCTAGCCTATTCCTTGCAATTTTTCCGAGTCTACCGCATAATCTTTACTATTACTGTTACTACTGCATTTATCAATAAATTCGTTATGCTCACTGGGACATTTTGTCAGCCTCAGTGAATATAAATATTATCATTTTTATATCTCTATAAAATATACCATTAAGAAAAGCATATGCATAATATTCTTGTATAAAGATAAAACAGTCTTAGGAATATTTTATAACTTCCCTTGTACCAATATCAACACAGACTAACAAATTCTCTCTATAGAAGATACATGTTTTATAAAATATTAACACCACACCAGATAGCTCCCAACCCAACAATAGAATTTCAATACACACAGGATGAAATTGGAATGTGTTCGAGTGTTCGCTTTCCTTTCTACATACCATTCGCATTATATCCAACGACCAGGCAGTTTATACATGCCGCAGAAGATAAAATCTTTAAAATCAATCTGTTGCACTCTCAAGATTTTACTTAGGTGTACTTTCCCATGCTTAACTCACGCTTTCACATATGTATAGAGTATATATGGCTAAAATAATAATATTCTATGTGTATATGTAAGCGCATACAAACATTCCACATACATATACTGCAGTAGTCTTTGTGCAGCAAAAAACAAGACAGCTAGAACTCAAGACAGGGAAAGCCATGAACCATTTCTCTCCTTGAAGCCAAAATGCTTTCACATTCTTAGATTCATTCATGTGACGCTCCTATGTGTATGTACAACATACAGTAGTAGAAGTATGTGTAGGTACTAGTAGGTACTATGTATGTAGTGTAGAATATAGTGTGAAAAGCCACCATAGAAATTCAGAGCCAGATATGACATATTAAAATGTATACATTCTTCCATTTTTTATACAAGCTTTGTCGTCATACTTTGAACAGTGTTGCTTTGCTGTAGTTGTCTGGTGCTTTTTCTTGTTTGCCTAACACTGTTATTACTTCTATGTGCCAAAATTCGAGACGTACGAAATAATAGAAATATACGTGACGTATACAGTGCTATGAAAAGGGAAAGTCGTTTTCGGGGCAAAGGAATATAATATCCAAAAGCGGGTAGGGAAGGATATGGAAAATACTCACATACTACATAAGGATAGAATTTGAAAGAGGCTCATCTCAATTTCCTTTATGGAACTTCGCTCTTTCACTCCCACTGCGAAAACAAGGGAGACAAAGAAAAAGAGATCCAAAGCAACTGTTCTTGTAGACGGAATTCCACCACTATACAGATAGTACCTAGTACCTACTAAAACATCATAGTGACTTATGGAAGGGATAATATCCTCCTCAATTCAAGCCACTCCCAATTTTTTATATGTATATCGTAGGTACTTATATTATGTATGTTTAGAAAAAATATGGGAATATGTATGCTTCAAATAACTTTACAAATGTTAGGTAGGTCACTCAAAGTCACAACCATATATTATATTCGCCAGATTCAGCACATGAAATTTTCATTCTCCCCGTTCCCATATTTTATTTTATTTCATAACCAAAAGCTAGATTAAAAATGTCATTTCTCAGAAGAAGCTGCATTCGGCCATGGAAAGTTTGTGAATCATTTTTGATGTACATTATATTCACAGGGGGTTTTAGCAAATCAATAGATTTTACAGTAGAAAATCATTTTTATCCCAACATAACATAACACCTATAGCAAATAAATAGTATTTGAAAAATGATTTTAAGTAGTCATTGTATACAGATAAATGCATCAATATTAATAGGTTCATTCATATTTTGAAACAATCAAGTAATTGGGTGTACACATTCACCCAAAAAAGTATCCAAACAACCAAAGACTGAAAACATTATGAATGACAGATTTTTTTATAAAATACCCAAACTTGTATACAAATGGATAAGTTAACAGAAAAATATATTCCCCTTAATATTATTTATTACAAAAATCCGTAGAGCCTATGGCTATATGTACCTAATAGTAAAAATATATTTAATAATAAAGCTATCATGTTCTATTACTTTTGCCAAAGTAATAAATCAATGGAAAATAATTGAGAGCGATATAAAAGACTTCTTGAGAGAGGAAACCCGACGGTTTTAGGGCACGGAAGGACGATCAGAGAATATCAGTTTCCACATTGAGCACGAAAAGCAAAGGAAACCCGACAGCTATGAAACTGCCGTCTTTCTATCTGTCTTTTCCGTGTCTTCACAACTACTCCTTCCTATACATACTTCACTAAACTTGGTCTGTGCCAATCAATGTTTTGCAATCATACTAACTCTTCCAAGCGTGACAAAGTTTCATCGAGCAATGTTTCCGAATAACCCACACAACAATCATCCATTTCATTTAACTAGAAACCTTGCATTCAACATTTTCTATTTATATATATAACATTCTCAGCATTTCTATGCACAAAAACAAATTATTTTTATACGTTTGTGTTCATATAAGAGCAAATAACTTGAGAAGACACCCAGAAGCCTTTCCACTCCTTTTCTCTTTCAATACCACACACCTTTACTAATCTTAAGAAATATTAAACACGGGAGTTTCCTACACACTTATTAGGATTCAAACACACAATATCCACACAATTTATAAACACAAAGCACTACAAAAACTACATACAGCAATTTTGCAAATGACACATGAAAGGAAATACTAGTAAATCCCTGATTTTGCAAATATACCATACATGTATAAAGGAAGGTAAACTTCAAAGAGTCACACACAGACATTTTATTATACAGAATCCTTACATGCATTACTTTGAATTACATACAAACTACACACCACAAAAGTGATGCTTACCTACCTACATATTATTAAATATACTCTTCATATAGTACTAAGGACACAAACCAAGTGGTATTTGCACTGTGTGAAATTTAATAATAATAATATAGCACTTATAAATGATAAGGTTGCTTTATTCTCTTTTGTACATACACAAAACGACAAATACATCCAAGTTGATTGCACGGGAATACTTACTTCCTACCACATTCATACAGTAGTTGAAAAGGTGCTTTGATTCTGTTTTGTACTAATAACACTTCACCGTTTCAAATTCCACGAATGGACAAACAAATCTGCTCATTCATATCATTTGAAAGAGAATACAATATTCCTTCATTCTTAGTATACCACACTATAAAATTTATAGCCATAATGTCATAAAATACAAAGCAGACGTTTGTACAACCAAAACTACACAGTTAATTAACGCTGTGGTACATATGGGGAGATAAGGAAAACAAGTATACGTAAAAGGCTAAAAAGACCAAACTCAGATTGTGTCACAGTCCTGTCACAAAACTGTTAAGTCAAGATTTCTCTTGCACATATGACATATACCCATGGGCACCTAAAACTATATTTTGTATATGAAATACCACGAAAAACATAAATAATGACAAAAGCAACTTTATTCTTCTTTCTCATTGAAAATCTTTCTCTTTCTGTCTAATATTCCTCCAAGTTAAAGAAAATCTCTTTCTATTCGTTGTTCTCGGAAACTATGATACGTCATTCTTTTACATTGCATTAGTATTTACATTCACATTTCTTTCATCTGCACTGCCTTCCTCTTTTCATCAACAAAATATCAAAATGAAAGCAAGAAGAAGACTGTTTGATACATAAAATAATACATGTACGCATCTCCATTCAAATTCAAAGCATTATTATTTTGTAGCATAGCATAAGCATACGAACGACACAAACTAAATCTCTCTCTCATACTTTCCTATATTGTATACATAATGTTGTTGACTGCAATATAATATGTGCAATATTATGTAACTTTCCCTTCATTTCAATGTTTAAAGCAAATAATGCCCTTTCCAGAAGAAGCAGCAGCATGTCATGTTCGTGTCATCATCGTCATCCATCCAGCAAAGCAGGGGTTATATTATATTACATCGGAGTATACACATATCAAGAGAATTCAAACCCCTTTCACAAAACCAGTTTCACATCTTTGACAGAGACATCACTTTTCAATATTAATACCATACAGATTCACCACTTCCCCTTATTATTAACAGTATCTCTTCTCTAACACAGTATTATACTTAATACACATAGGTAACACATTCGTATACATGTACATACATAGTCTATTCCCACTATTTTTCCCTGGGTGCAGACTTTATTATATTACATTGAGTATAAGGGTGTATGGAAGGTGTAATATTGCAAATAGTGCAGCGTGCCGTGTTTTCTATTGAAAACTTTGTCAAAGAAAGATTGAATGCAAAAATTTGAAGGAGAGCAAGAGTCGACGAGCGACAAAGCTTTTCATGTCACCCGAGAATATATAAATACACTATGCACACAGCACCGTGCCTTGTCACAACTAATCTCTTCTTCACTACTTCAACATTATTTCCTTTCCTATACGACCTCCTCACTCTCTCATCTCAAATAATATAACAACACAATACACTTTTTAACTTGCCCTTATACATTATAACATACCTAACTACCTTACAATACCCTTTAATATAATACAACACAACTGTTTGCACCTACAATACTATACCACTACTATACACACACAATGCTAAACACTTCACTTTTAGTAGAGCTATATTGTAATACAGCAATTCTCCATTATATCCATTACAGTTTCACTAAATCACATTTCATTTCACCCTTATATACACAAACATACAGCTATAGCCCTACAAAATATTAGTTGCAGTAAATAATGTACTCTGCATGTAGCGTCTACTTGAATAGGAGAGGTACATAATTTAGACAACAGTATGGCAGATACCATGTACCATGTATTTGTGTATACTTGTACTTTGTACCTTGCTAGGTAAGCTTAGGGATATCATATATATCTGTTACGTTGGGTTAGGTGTACAAAATAATGTCTTTACCTTCTCCTCTTGCTTGCTGCCACTTGCAGAACAGATTGCATTCGTTGTAGAGCATAAATAAATATTCCTTTGATACTTTAGATTTCATGCTCTTCTACAACACACGACCAAATCTATCTGAAACTTGCACTAGTATTTACTATTAACTCCACTCGGCACTCATCGTTGTCCCTCTTCACAAAGCAAAATACTAAACTAACTAACTAGGAAACTAAACTACTGTGCTGTACTAAGGCTACATAGCTCGGTGTAATGTAAAACGTGTAACTGAAGGAGCAACTACACGACTGTGACCAAACTCTTCTATGTATCTAAGTGCTGAATCTATAGATATATCATACACCTACAGCTACAGCACACATAAAATACAAAGGTACATATAATTTGTATGTGCATTTGTATACCTTTGTAGGAGAGAGAGCGAAAGCCTAAATCTCAAGTGTGTACATATTATGTCTATATAAATGTCTAGATAGCATACACAAGGAAAGTCAATTCCGAGCAATATGTGGCTGTGGCATTACTAGTGGACAGGTATAATATTCACTAGTTAGACAGAGAGAGAATATTTATATAAGTAGTCCTGTGTATCACATTACTTTATTCATGAAGGCAATCATTTTCACATAGCTCCACACAGAGAGTAACTATACAAGAGGAGCTCCACCGGGAGTAAACTGTTTTAGGACAAAGTCTAGTATTTAGATATGTATACCCCTAAAATTATATGAACACAATAAACTAGTAATGTATTGGGTTTTGTGTGTTGCTCTGTTGCTTGCCCAGCTGCATGTAACTTACTTGTACTATTTGCTTATCTATACAGTAATATATACTTTTCCCTGGTAAATACATACTAGGTAATAGGTACCTATATCTGTATATAATGTGTATGTGTAAGGCTAGCGTAACATATTCCTCAGCAGCATCATACAGTTGTTCTGGTGAAGTTTATATTATTAGTATTTGGAAGAGCTGGAGCTGTGTTGCCTGGAGAAAAGGTAAGAAGTGTATATTGGAGAAAGAAGACTGGAGATAAAAGGGGAAACCAGAACGAGAAGGAGCGTGGTGGAGCCAAGAAAATCCCAAGGAAGAGGTTGGTAATAACACACGTAACGTAAGGAAAGGAAAATACGACATATATGTAGTAGTGCTAGAATTGTGTATAATGGAAGAGGAATGAAAGAGAGTGGAGATGTCTAGGAGGAAAGTGTAAAGTGTAGTATAGTACATGTATGTGTGCAAGTGTAAGGCAAGGGAGCAAGGAAAATCAATAACAGGGAATGATGAGGAAGTCAGGCAGATCCACATCCAGTGTCTCATCTCCTCATCTTTTTAGCTCACACAACACAGCAACCAAGACTTTAGTTGCCTAGGCTCCCTCACACCACTCACACCACTCTCTATGTCTGTCTCACTCAGCCTCAGCCAACTTTCTCACTACCAACAAACCAACACTCTAATATATATTTATAAATATACTGCAAAATTACTTTTACACAAACCATACCATGCCTTCCATGAACTTACCACACATACATATGATCGCTGTATAAACCTTAGGTACTATGTAGGGTGTAGCTTTGTATTGTATGAAAGTTATGGTTACGAAATGCTTTTTGGTGTAGAACGTACCTGATGTACCTGGATATCTCTTTTCTTTCTTGTTGTGTGCATTTCTTACACTTTGCCTAACCATTATTCTTACCTTGCCTGTCTTATGCTATGTATGTAGCACATTCTCATACTATACCTTTTCTCCAATGTTTGCATCTTCTATAATGTGATTTGCATTGTTAGCTGCAATCTTTTACGTGTTAGTTGGCAAGAAATATTATTACATTCAGGAATATACTTTCGTTTCAGGATTATATTCATGAATGCAACCATGTCTCTTTCTGTCTGTCGCTGCTTTCCCATTTCATTCTACTGCATTGCATTCCTGATATGGTAGTCAAATACTAATAATGAACTATCTCTTTTGTTCTATTATCTGTAGAACACTTTCAATGTCATGTTTTGTGAAAGGGTAGGAAGATAAACCTGAAAATATGAAAAATATGAAGAAATATGTAATATACTTTGTGTGTATAAACAGTAGCATACCGTTATATAGATAATGGATGTACACAAGTGTTTCCATCCATCCCTCTTGCAAAACTCTCAAGAAATGACGACATTGAGAGTGTGTAAAGTATAAAGAATGGGGGAAGAGAGTACTACTCTCCTACTGTCACAACAAAACTTTGCATTACAATCAAAACACTCATCCTTCATGGAATCGGATAGTTGAGGCAGTTCCCTAAAATCTGGAAGTAGCACTGCCACACGTCAAATGTAATGGGGAAGGACAGAGACAGTAAGAGGAAAATACGTATGACTATATAGTAGCCTTGTAAATAAAAAATGAAAGCTTTTTTCATGTTATTCTTGGTTTGCCCTTGTGTAAAGAGTGCGACTTGATTTTGCTACACATCTCAATCCCAATCCAATTAAATTAACAACTGCTCCATCCATTCTTCATTATTAATAACGAGGGGAAAGTGTAGGAGTTTTTCTCAAGATAAATGTCAATTCTATCTTAACTGTCTAGACACTAACTACAATAGACAGAGACTTTACTGACTGAATATTACGTCAGTGTATAACATGGCTTCTTAAAAGCTACACTTAAAACACTTTGTATATTTAAAACAGGCAAATTTTACATACCTCAACACATGAACCAATTCTCACGCTAATCGTGAATTACTTATTCATCTGCCTATCTTATCAATCATTTTAAGTTGCTTATGCATAAATCAAACCCTGAAAGTCAAAAAGAGAAATGTATTTCCCTGGTATCTTTCTTTTCCTTCAAACTAATAGCCTATGATAATACTCTTCAATCTTGATAACAAATTGATGTGCATATTCAATTCGCTACGATATTACACCATTACTTGACTCATACATAGGCAAAGTGGAAGCATAGAAATTTTAGAAAAATAATGTTTTTATGCCGAGAATATTGTAACAGGCCGACGGTACATTAACGTGACTGACTTTATGGTGAACGGGTTATGTATGTGTGTGTCTCGTGGTGTATAAAAATGTGTGGGCGATATTCAGTTCTCCTAGGGCTTTCTGTAGGATTTATGACTATTTATTATCGACCTGGTTTAGTTTAGTGTGCATTCCACTATTATATATCGATAATGTTAAGTAGTGCCATACAGCCCTTAAGCAATCTCGTAAAGTATCTTAATAGTGCTATAACATTCTCCCGTAAAATGTACCCCAACTCCTGCAAATACCCTTTACAAGAAGTAATATCCTCAACAACTGACGCGATAGCCCGAAAAAGTTCAAAACCACGAGCTGGTCATCGTTTTTTCACGATAATTCATTGGAACAAGCTTCCTTTTATGTCAGTGGATTGGATATTATCGTCATAACGTCACAAGTCCTTCCATGCAAGTTCTTTAAATTTGCTATTAGCACACTATAACCAATATTCTGTATTTTCTACGGGTCATCTTATACCACTACATTTAAATATGAACAAAAGAAATACATGTACATATACATACATAGGTGTATATAAATAAAAAGTAATTGTATCTACGTACGTAACTACATACAAATGTACCTCATACAAATAAATTAGTACCAAGAAACCAACTCAACTGCGACGTAGATAGTACAGTAGTACTTACAACGAGGAAAAGTATAGTAAAAAGTGACTTGCATGTGTGCACCTTCGTCCATATGAGAAATAAAAGAAAAGTGGGTTACGGTTGCTTCCCACTAAATTATTATAGTGGTATTGACGAGATAGAAGGAGCCCAGAAAAGGACGGGAGACAGATCGACAGACAGACTTACGATGAGAATGAGATGAGTCAATTGAGTTCAACTCTTGGGTTTGCTTGTGCTCAGTCTGTGTCTGTGTGAGTCTGAATTGAAGGCATTCATTCATGATATCACATATCCGTCCTGCACACAGAACAGATACACATACAAGTACACACACATGCACATAACATACGCTCAAGGTTCCCATCCTGTACAAACACTCAAAGTCTATACATGTTTTACAGAGTACCATAAAAGGGAGGATAAAATTGGAAGGTCTATCAAAAAGCCATTAGAACTGCTGCCAGGCCAGAGCAAACCATGAGTCCACCACAGCTTTCTTCAAATCAACTCATATCGCCACACCAGACGAGGGTCAACAAAATCGATTCACAAACTTGTAAGAAAAGTCGAGTAGGAGAAAAATAAAAGTCAAACTGTGCAGTTTCAACAGCTCTCCGTCCAACGACCACTAGCTATTACCCACCTTTCTTCCTTTCTTTCTATCTTCCTCACAGAAAGAAATTCCTAGATATACAACAAGTACCTAATAGCTACATTACATTTCCTCACCGCACCAAATGCCAAATGCCTTTGCTTGTATATCCTATACAGGAATTTCTATACCTAACTTCATTCAGAGTGCTGTGTGGTTTGGTGTGTGTGTGTGTTTGTTTTTGCTCCCTCTGTCCTTTCCTTTTCAATAAAAAATTCTTACTTTCTTTAGATATATTTGTAGACTTTATACATGGCGAGTCAAGCTTTATGTATATCCTACTCGAATCCCCACATATAATTTTATACCACAGTCTATTACCATCACAGCCAAAGTAAAATAAGTATAGGTACAAAGAGTACATACTAAATACCTATGTAATGTATAAAAGAAAGTGTAAATGTGAAGGTACTCCATGGGTACATATGTGTAGGCATATTATTAGTAGGTATATACATAGTAGATTTGTAAGAAGTGTATAGTAATTGTATAGGAAAGTATTATGTGAATGGATGGAGGTTTTGGTTGGGAGGATTGTATTGAGGAGTGTGTATAAAAGTGTAGTATAATGATAAATGTGATGGATTGGTTGGAGGTATTAGAAAGATGTGAGTTAGTGATTGCTGTGAGCGGACACTGGAAACTATGAGTATCACGTACAGGGGTTTCTGTAAATTCTTAGGGCAGATAAACGGAACATTGTAGTTGAATGAGTACGTATCATATCATCATCCTATCAAGCCAAGTACCTCCTTTGAGGAGCAAATCAAATTAAAAGACAGCAGATTACAAAAGTAAAAGTCACTAAAGCATCCTTCCATCTCCTTTTCCTTTCCTTTCCGCTCTTTCTCTCACAACTCTCCAACATTGCATTTGCTCTTCTAGTAGTCGTCTCCAACTCAAAAAGCTATCCCTCTCCTACACAGAATATCACGCTATTGCCTTTCCTGTCACAGATGAAAATATATACTTTTACGTTTACCTTCATTTCATTCAACATTCAATGCTCAGCTCCATATTCTCCGATTTATACTTAGGTAGACACACTATATACAAAATATACGTCTTTTCCCGTCTTCTTCTTCTTTCACTATTATTATTATTACCCACTGCTTCTTCCTTGCCTTTGCCGTGCCTTTACTACACAATTCTACCTTTTACTTTTACTCATACATAGTAGGTATATCTATGTATACACCTAACACTGAACTTAAACTACAGACATAGAGTAGAGCAACTCGTTCACAGACATTATTTCTTTCCTTCTAGTGCTACACAGACACACATAGTACGACTAATAATACTCCTACCACTTCACATAGCAGTTAGATCGATAGTTTCGCTTTTCAGCAGCGAGTTTCGTCGTCGTTGTCGTCGTGCCCGCGTTGTCTTTGTTCCCCATAGCCATAGCATTACCATACCTCCAGAATTATATAGGAGCATGCAATAGTATTCAGAATTGCATACTCCTATACTACTTTGCTTTAGTTTCACTTCACAGTATTCAATCAAAATAGTACAAAGCGAGGAAGAGCACTAAAAATTCAATATCTTCCTCCTCCTTTTAAGTATAAATATGATATACCTTGTATATCTGTATATGTACATGTAGTATACAACTATCAAAGGAATTTCTATCACTTCTATCCTTTATGATAATGTACAAAGTCTATATTAAGGATTTTATTCAAGTAAAAGCGATGTGAATCGATTTGTTCCGCCATCATCATCATTTTCTTTTTCATTATTATCATTCGATTTAAATTTGATTCTATGATATGCAAGCATGAATTAAAAATCACATCCAATCCTTTTGTGTGCAGTGAAATAGAGTTACTGTTACACTTGAAAATGATCACATTTTAAGCTAAAGACCCTACGGGAGGAAATAATGCGATGTTATGTTACTTATGTTCCATATGGATGATAATAATGAATTCATGACAGAGATTTTATACAAGATGGAGGGGAAATCTGTTCAAGTGTCCCTTTGCCAAAATAATTTATTTCATTTTTAAGTTTGAATTGCATTCTGTTGAGTAACGGAAAGCAAAGCATATGGGTCTCTTAAGTAGTTAGTCGTTAGGAGCGGCAGGGGAAGTGAAAACCCATCAAATGTTAATGTCTGTAAAAAGTTCTGCTTTTTCTCCTTTGACTTTCACCTACATTAAATCTGCATAATGCATAATGTATGTATATGCACATAAATACAATATATAAATATTATATACTTTAGAATAATTGCTAAATAGAGTGCACAACCTAAGGTAATATACAACATACTAAGCAAGTATGAATAATGTTACAGTTTTTTAAATCCTCAGAATCTCGGTTTGGTTTGCTTTAGCTGTGCATTAGATTGTATAATATTTTTACACATACACATGCATATGCATTACTTACTTCCATATGTATGTGGAATAATGTATGTGTGGTATGTTTTAGTATATATATGTATAATATGTAACGTGGATGAAGTTAAAGAAATCAGGCCGGAAACAGTTAACCTAAATATGAAGAGGAGGACAGAGCTTGAGAGAAGAATGCTCTTGCTCTTTGAGGAGGAGCTGGGATTCAGCAGTACAGAACGAAACTCAGCACTCGCTTTATTACACATCTCTCTTTTGCTCTCTCTGCCAGTAATTCAGACGCAACCCAACTTCAACCTGCTTTTTTCACCTCTAAGCAAACCAAAAGTTGTCCCTATATGTGTATAGACACTTTATTTAACTTTTTCTATGCTACTTTTGCTTAAAGTCTTTCTTTTCGCTACGGAGCAATAGTAATGAGAACTGGGAACAAAACCCAGGCTGAGAGTGAGAGAGAAGAACACACGGAGAGTCACTAACTACAGCTACCAGAAACAAAGTTTCAGTTCACAACTTATTTTCTGTATTTACTACTTTGTACTTTCCTCAACTAAGTAAGTCAACTGAAAAAACTACGGGCAAACTAACGCAATCTCATGTAGCTCAAGTTTTACAATTTTTATGTATATGTATGTATGTATGTACATACATAATACAAAGATACTGCTACTACTTCATACTGCTACAATATACACCATTTTACATGTAAAATCGTAAAACATACGTGTTTGTATGCTACAACTTAGGAATTATAAATCCATACCATTATTAACTCAGATTCTGAGTGTATGTTCTGCTTGATATAGTAGGTCTTTCAATTAAACGTCGCCACCAATCCAATTATTTTATCAATTCCATTTCGCCACAGCTAATTGCATTTATTTACAATTAATTACTCATACTCATACTAAATAGATTTCATTGATCAGGACTCCTATTTAATAGCTACGTCGTACCTCTATTATGTACTACCTACCTACGCAATAAACAACCAAGACTTGTATAAAGACTTAAATAAAATCGAACAATTTACTAGTACAAATTATTTACTATAATGGAAACCAAATATTTTATTTTCACTTTCACGCGATTCCTAGCATAAAACATCGTATGTACATAATAATATTTTGTTTACATAAGATGTCTGTACTTACATATGTAGTAGTGAGTTCAGGATGTTTTGCAGTTGGAGTATTGGTGTATTTGTAGTTTAGCATGAAAGGAAAGTGTGTTTAGTAGTGACTTTGTATAAATAAATAATCGTGTACTTAAACGATTCGTTATATAAACAGAATAAACACAGCAGCGTAGTTTGCCCAAGCACACACACAAATGTAACATGTGTATGTGTAAAGACAAGGAGGCTGTTTTGGCCAATTTCCCAAAGTTTTGGAAACATGACAATTTTATGGGAATCCAGCTAGCTATTCAATTCAGAGAGATAGTTTTCAGACCAAGTGAGTGGTAGTCGGAGACTAATGTCAGAGAGCAATGTAATTGAATTATGGAACCATAACAGTGACACTGTCCCTTTATAGTAGAAATGTAGGGTGTGAGTGCACACCGTAGACTGTAAAGCAAAACTCTTCGTATGTACAATGTATTTGTACTTACCAGACTTCAGCAACAGACTACCTATACTCTACGACTTCTGTTTTTCGAATCTGTATGTCTATATCAATCAACAGAGTATAGCTGCAGTAGTAGGAGTATGGATAGAACGCTACAGGTTTAGTTGTAAATTGAATTTTCAGCTAGAGAATAATGTGGTCCTAATGGAACCCTGTTTTGCTCCAGGTGCAGTTAAAATCAAACGAAATTGACGATGAACATAAACATAGCATCCGCACCAAACTTTACAAGCTTAGCTGAGCTGTGCAAGAAAACCACTTTTGCAAATCGTCGTAGTTTACGTTATGTATATGTGTATGTAGTATGTACACAACAAACTACACATTCACAGCGTAAAGTAAATATTGTTCAAGACACCTGGCCACGAATCAATAAAATAGCAATAACATCGTAATCCTAATCATTTCCGCCTTATATAAAAAACAGCATAGTTTAATTAATGAAGCTTCAAACTAGTTATCCTGTATCATTTAATTGTATTTCATACAGACAGGTATAAGCATTTTATCCAATCTTTTTGTAACATTACATTTTCTTCACATGTATGTTACCTTATAATATCTAATTAGTTACATAGGTAATTAATTTGACTTTCCGTATTGAATGATTCGCCCGGAAAATAATAGGCACTAATAATATTATTATCTGCATTTTTCAAAAAGAAATATCTGTATTTCCAAAAATCAATCTTTAAATGTTTCCTTTTATTTTTGTGACAAGTTATTTTGGAAAATGAAACATGTGGCAAGGACTAATGTTAAAAACTTGTGGTTAACTTTAACATTCCTATATTGGTAATTAAAGAAGAATGTATGTAATATAGAGAGAGACAGATAGATGGTTGAATTGAATGATTGTGTATACATGTATAAGTGCAATCTGCTGACACTAATAATAATGTGTATGAGTAGTGCTCAAAAGCACAACTACCACATCAAAAAATCTTTAAATTACTTTTCACGAAAGTTGAACAAGTTGAACTTACAACATGATATACAATAATTAAGCAACCTCCGATCCAACAAGACTCAAAGAAAAGTAACTTGGGCACCTGGTTACACCACACGAGTCTGTGACATAACATTGCATAACAACATCACACTACCAAACCACAAAAAGGCTCTTGTAAGTTTTCCCGTGCTGGCGTAGAACAGAAAACTTAACTTGTGAAGTCGGATCTATAGGTTCACTAACTCTTTCCAGCAGTGTTTTACTAACCGTATATTTAAGTAGTGCGTGTGTTTAAGTAAGTTCTATATTTTCTAGTTTCTGGCATGCGAGAGAAGGTTGTGGTAACTAATAAGACGAAAGCTACTTAATCCTCATGAAGCTTTCTTCCATTTTCCACCAATTGTTTTTACTTTCACCAAAACTGCCATGTAAGTCCACTGCTACTCAACTAAACTTACAGGATTTCCAGCACAAACCTCAATCAAAATTATTCAGACTTCTTGTTAGTACAACAACTCCTCTACTACAGTAGTCCCCGTCTTACCTTTATACTTTGTCCTAATACTACAACTTAACTTTCATACTACAATTATAATATTGTATCAAAGGTTTAGTTGCAACGCTTCGACTACCATATTTCACCATGCAATAATCATGTATGTGCTTTTGTATTCCTATAAAAATTTGCGCTTACTTAAATAATGTTAAATACAATCAGGGATACAAAATAGCTTGCAACGTTGTAACCAAGTTACATGGGGTAATAGGGAAAGTTTGGGGAGAAATAGGGAAATTTTGGGGAAAATAGGGAAATTTTAGAGGGAAATCGGGAAATTTTTAAAGGAAATGGAGATATTTTAGATGGAAATGGGAAAGTTTAGGTGGAAATAGGGAAAATTTAGATGGAAATTGAAGAGAGAAATGGGGACATTTTTGGGAGAAATGGAAAAGAGTTGCAAAGGAAGTATTCTATCCCTGGGCAAGGACAATATTTTGTAGGTACATTACATATGGATGTTGTTAATATTATGTGTTCTTGGATTTTTGAGTAGGTTGCTTGTATCTGAGGACATGAAATCTCTTTTGAAACCAAGTCAAGTCACCCGGCCCAGTGAACAGTAAATATAATACAAAAGTAATAAGCACCTTGTGCTACTTTCCCATCCAGTCACGGCGAAGAAAAGCAACAAAAATAAAAAAATAATGTTTTTCACAACTCCGCAAAACAACCTCCGTGTAGTTTCTAGTCTAATACACTTAAATGAGCGCATCTGCACTCGTACGTGGAGTAAATAGTAAAATCATTGTGTAAACAACCAATTCAAAACACCATACATGTTTCTGCTTCAATTTTCAAGACAAATTATGTTCTGCTTTGTATAGGTGTATACGTAGTAGTTTATATACCTACATGCAAGACAGATATTGTATATAGCTAGTATGTACTATGTATATTGCATTAATACATGTGTAATAAACATTAGGTATATTCTTACTTTCTGTAATATACAAGTTTGGTGAATAGAATATCAGAAAACTACCAAGTACAAAGTACAATACGTGGTTGTAAGTTTGTAAGAGAAACGTGTACCAAATCGGAAGCCTGCAAAATGTATAGTTCTCTTTTCAGAATTTTATTTACAATATTCTCTATGTATCAGAGATTTGTACGTAGTGGTGGTAGAAGTAACCTGGTGAATTTACATGCCATGCCAAGGTTGTATTTGACTGAAAGTCAGAACTTAATTATGTAAACCTACCGAAGCAAAACTAACTCTTCATCTCCAGGTACCTCTTCTACATTATTAGTTTTCTGCTTTTTCCAACCTCCCCTATTTCCATTCCTAAACATTATCACTTTCAACCCTTTCTCCAAATGAACCATAAACCTTGAAATCTCATAATGTTGGTAATTTCCAAAAATTTTCATTATTACACTCAACCACATGTATTGGATTGACAGATAGGATGCCTGATTTTAAACGCAGAGTAACATCATCTGTACATTTACCATTACAAGTATAATCATGGGGTAGGAACTAAAAATTGACTGAAAATTGAATGCAACAATTAGTTTTAAGTTAAAGTTTGAAAAACGTAAATAGTAACAAGGAGACTCTTTATACCTCGGATTAGGCTCATTGAAAAATTGAACAAAAATGTTCTTATTGTAAGAAAAAGAAAGTTCTCTTTCTAACAAAATCAAAGGGAAATATTTTTATTGATCCCAGTTTTCCTTCAGAAACAATTGTTTGTATTTAATTCTTCTTTTCGGATTCCTCCGTTTCTCGTATTCGGTTTTGTACTATATAAATGTCTCTCGGTAATGATTTGGTGCTCATCCCGCGGGTTAGAAAACAGCGGGTAGGGAAATAACCGAAAGACAGACAAGAGAAACTCATCTCCGTGCATGATGAAAATTAGTCTTCTGCTGGCTGATGTACTTACTTACCACTAGCTGAGCCTTAATAGAGATGTTAATAAATATGGGATGATATAACACAACACTTACATACAAACCTTGTGCATACTACATGTATACACTGTAAACAATATGCATTATATATTCTGTGTACATATCCACTAAAATGTACTCGTGACTCTCGAATGTGATGCACGTTGAAATAAGTAAAGAGCATCGATTTGTATTCCCTCTGTAGATACGGAACAACACGAGCAGTTGTTAAATTTCTCTCGAATTTCATTTCTGGTTACTCAACCCCTTCATTCCATTCCAGCTCTCGCTAATCTAATACACTCAGCACAGTCAGTCATTTAGTCAACTTCCATTAGTATCTACAATCTAATTTCAATTCCTACTCCACCAACACCACAACAGTCAGTCACCAAACCCAAAAAAGAAACTATATTTCCCATAATATTCTCATCATACAAATTCCATTCATGTAATACACTATGCCCTGCTTCTAGTAGGGCTACTGTATTTTTTCAATATAAACTTTTACAAGCAAAAGAAGATAAACTTAAAGGAAATTCTCAATACTAACATAATAATAATTATTTTTATTATACCTACACTTTAGAATTTGGACACTCATTTTGATATTTAATTACCCTCACCAAAAAAATTTGTAAATGATTTTATTTAGGTAATCCTTTTGAACGTATCAGTATAAATCACTATGTAATCCACTAATTACATTTGATATCATCACGAAAGACAAAACATCAACGGATGTATAAACATTATATTATTTAACTATTGGTAATATTGACTATTGGTAATTTATTAATGACTATAGCCTACCTATAGATGTTATTAACTACTGATGTATTAGAATAGTTGACAATTGATACTCTTTTACAGCCAAATTGATCTGAAAGACTCTTACAACTTCAACACAAAACAAACAATTAGATATACTCTAGTTGTATGTAAGCTACATGTAATTTATCTTATACCTCATCGCCCAACGTTCATTGTAAGAACATTCTCGACGATCATGCAAAAATACATTCCCCGTGGATTACTTTTTGGATCCTACGTAGTGTAAAGCATATACCTAGCACATTATATAGGTACCAAATACTGCTAATTAAAACCGGAGTGCACTTCCTGGTTCTTTGTTATCATATCAGTGTATTGTGCAAGTAATAGCAAGATAGGTATAAGAAATATTTGTTTGTGGCTATCTAAAGTACATAATTATGTTTGTATAGAGACTAGAGAGTTGATGTGTATATGGTTATTGCGGAAATGGAAAAAGCAATACTATACTTTAATGTATGTATATACATTTTGCTTGTGGTATATAATATCATAAATGGTACTAGAGACCAAGTCAGAATGAACTAAACGTGCATTTCGATAGCTATTTATTCTAATGAAGGGAATTAACGTCTCAGATGTAAATGAGACTCCTAAAGAACACGTTCCCCAACGCCTGTCTACGTCAATACAAGAAATAAAACCGAACGAAACGAGTAAAAGTTAAGATCCTTTATTGTTCACTTGCGGTAATCGATTCAATATGTCTGCACAATTAAAAATCTGTTTTATGCAAAAGCGTGTTGGATTTTTCCTACAAATTTCTTCTTACAAATTTCCTACAAAGTGTCTACCCCTGTTATAATCTTAAGAGAATCTTTCTAAAATTAAAATTGTGCCTACCTTGGTTCAATTTTTTCTTTATATACACAAACTACCACAAAATGAGTGTCTTATCATAGTAATAGACGGTTCTTAATTGCAAAAGGTTTACAAAATTAACCAGCTCCTTAAGCAACTCCCACACAGTGATTTTGTAAAATGACGTAATATCATCGTCCATTAAACTTTTCTTGCCATGAACTATCAGTAGCATAACAATAAATTTTAATGATCTCGCTTTAGCACAATTGTTAAGAATGAATAAATGACCGAAAGCCCACCACAGCATAGCTAAAAATTCTCTTACTCAGACTCAGAGTACCTTGTGATATGCACAAAGAATTACACACATCAAAGCATTCACGTAAAAGTAACGTCAACTTTGACTGAATGTGAGTCGCAGTAATCTTGAGCCCAGCCCAGTCAGAGAAAATAATTCTGAATACATAAACCTAATGCAAGGCAAGCGTGCACTAATGATATGAATTTGGTCACCTTTTATGCTAAAGTCTCTCTTGTGTATTCATTGCATGCAAAATATTTTCCTTTTAAGTAAATACGTTTACGTCACTGTATGAAATATCACATAATAACGTGGAAGACATCTATAGGTAGTCGCTAGTCTCCCTATTCGGTAGTCGTCGTATGTATATGTCCTGGAAAAGGCCATTTGGCATTTGCCCTGGTAATAATTTATAATATTATGGTTAGCTGTAGGTATAGACAACTGTTGTACGCAGCCAGTCATTGAATAGATGAAAGCTGGAGGCACGCGTTGAGCATTACTAATTAGCGCAGAGTGAAAGTTGCTCTTCAACTCCAATTTTCTGTCAACTTGCACCCAGAGAGACTTTTGAACAAACTCGAACTCTCTCGTAGAATGCTCCTCGTTCGTTCGTCTGTCTCGATCTACAACTACCACACTGCTAGATTATTGAAGTGCCATGTCATATCCCTAGAACCTAACCCAAGAACTATATTTATTACATTGTGTATATCCCTACAATCTAAAATATCCATTATACATTTACATTCTATGTATACCAAGTTTAGACACTAAATACATACACACGTTGCATAGAGTGCCTAGTCACTAGTTCTTGTCGCTAAGCAAAATCGAATTTCCTCGACGCTTGTCTCTCTCGTATTTGCTCAAAATGTCTGCTTAGTGTTACATTTCCCGACTGCTCACAACCAACGCTCGCACTGGTTACTCAGAGACGGATATACTTACAACACAACACAAATAGACAGGGCAGAGGTTTCACAATAATCAAAGATTTACTTTCTCCCACGCTCAGCAACTATTATACTTTTACCTTACATTCTACCTACCTCACTATGTACTATACACATACACCAACTAACTGACAAATTAAAGATTTAACTAAAGAGCACTTCTAGTACTATTTTATACGAGTCAACTCGATACACACTTCTACTTACATATATTCTATCGCACGAAAACAAATAATAAATACACACACGTACGGATAAGTATAGCAGCTTGAGTTAAACACAATACATGGATAGATTCCGTTAAATGGAGCATTAAGAGATCTCTAAACAGCTTCTTTATTTGAATTTCTCGCTTCAATATGTTTTCCCATAGCTTTTCTAAATCATTTAGTACGCAATTGTGCCCAGAGATTAGTTTTCGCTGCTATTAATACCAAACGTCCCACTCAAGTTTTTGCACGTCGTGCTTTCTACTTTGTGTGTATTTCATACACAATACAGAGTCCCAGATACACACAAAACTATAAATGATAAATACTAAGATAAAGCTTTCCTAAACCTAAACCAAGCTGGGATATTTTATACTGGAAACATCGTATGATATTGTGAAACTGTACATTTATATACAAACAAAATATACGTTACAAAATGAACCATTAAGGATTGTAGCAATATTATTATACCTACTAGGTATTAATATATCTGTATACATTCCTGCACTGATGATGGCAAGGAATTTTAACGATTACATTGTAAGCCGGTTTATCCTCAGCGCTGTAAAAGTTTAGTGTTGTGTCTCTAGTATCGTTTTTCCGCTTCCTGTCTTCCTTATTTATGATTAGGATTACTCTCTGTATCTATGTGTTGGTATTAGGTATGTATGCAATGCACTATATACACTGATTAAGACGACACGGTAAAGTGAGAACTTGGATTGGCTTGGTTTGGTTGTGGCCGTTACACGGAGGAGATGAGACATTTCTCCATTAAGCTAAGAGCAATAGAAAATTACTCAAGACAACAACACTCCTTCTCCGACGAATGAAATTCTTCGTTTAATGTTATCGTTCGTTATAGCTCATTCGTAGTTAGGTCGCCCGTGTTATTTTACTTCCTGTACTAAAACCGCAATTCCAGACTGCACCATCACCACCTCCTTGAATTATATTATTTTCGTATATAGCACTACGACACAAGTATCACACGACACATTTTTATGATACATATAGAAGTAGAATAGGACAGGATAAAGTATTTTATAACTTCATCTTAATATAGTGCACTGCTCCTGGTATTAGTATAGCTTTAGAGCACGAAGCACAATGAGAAGGACATATTAATCTTGTGTTTTATCGACATTACGATTTTTACGGTCACGATAGCCTTTTTCATCAAACATCCTAACCTATCCATTACTTATTTACTAACTTTATGTTCGTAATCTTGTTTTGTGTAATGCAGCACTATACACAAATAACAAAGAGTTTAGTACAGGATTGGGATCTTTTTTCTACGTAAGACATTGTAGTTTAAAATAAAATTAAACTTTTATACACACACCAAAGAAACAAATGAAAGTTATCTATTCTTAAGCCCCAACTCGACCAGAATCGACCAACAATCCAAACAAAACTTTGGTTGGACATTTCAGCTTTGGCTTTTTTATACACCTCTACAAAATGCAATCAGTAAAGTAAATAGGAATTACTTTTCTCCAGACATCTGTTGGTTGGAATGCACTTTGTGTGCCATGAATATTTTTTGTCGCTTAACTTAACGCTCTTGTAGTGCATAAAAGATTGGAACTATACCTAAAATATCCTTAGACTTACACACATTTTACACATTACAGATATACATAGTATGGTTTTTAGTATGGGATGGCTATGGCTGTGTTTATTCGTCTGTCAAGCCAACAAGAACGAATGTTATGTTATTACACAAAGGAAATAAACGTGCTCGAATTTCTCCAGAGTGAAGTGAAAGTGAAAGTCGGGAATTTTTATGTAGGCGAGCGATGATGTGAACAATTCTTGAGGGAACTACATCGTTATGTTACGGTCGTATAAATCGAAACTTTCTTTAGCCAAAAAAGCCAACCTAAAAAGAGTTTTTGTATTTCTCAGTGCATATCTGACCCTATGTGCAGAATAGATACAAATAATATAAAGTGTAAGTAAGTAATAACAATATATACAAGTCAAAGTATATGTAGTGCATTTATAAGATGTGGAAAAATAAAAGTCCTTTTACGATCATTTTTATACACCCTGCTTTCCTTCCAGTCAGTTCCACCGCCATACCACACCATTATACAGTTATAAACTACGCTCTGTCTTCATACACTGCTTCAAGAAACTAAAGAATGAACGATCAGTGTTTTCCCTTATGTATGTATTAATTTAGAATTTTCCCAAGACATACATAGCACTAGGAGCTATGGTATGGTGTGATGGTGTTGGTTTGGTTTACAGTAAGCCTAAAAGTCAAGCCATAACTTGGACTTGAAGAATTCTACAGAATGTATCAGACTAAGCAAGGTTTCTTCTTTCCATTCTGTCTAAAGGGCAATTTCATGAAAAATTAGAAGCAACTGGGGATTCATTAATTCCTTCGCTTTCCCCAACTTTTCACATTTACACGCTGTGTGTACAGAAATGTATCTCTCTCATTTGCTCCTCGTTCTCGTCATAGTGAATTCTCCTGGTACTCCAACCTCTCAGCTCCTCTATTAATGTATCATTATTATTCCTCCACAACACAAAGTCATCTCATACTCCTATGCATATAAATAGATTTGAACTATATCCATACACAAAATACAATGCATTGAGTTAGAATTTTAAATCTAGTTCACCTTACTCAAAGCTCTGCAAGAACGAAAACCTCGCTACAAAGCAACTCTATTCCACATAGTTTAACACACAGGTCTATAATTATGTCCACAGTACACAGTTTCTCTAATTATAAGAAAATTTCCAGATTAATGAAAGGAAGAAATGAAAGGAAATACCACATTATATTTTATAACATCATCCCCGTCACCGGGGCATAAATCTACCTACCTCTATATAGATCTAAACAAAAGTGGTCTTTAGAAATTAAATCCATTTTACATTACATATCCAGCCAAACAGACACAGATATAGGGATCTTTATATTATTTTACTGGCAAATAAATACTATGCAGATTTTGCAGGTAGTCACATATTCCTGAGTACTAAAATATATTTCATAGCAACTCAAATTCAAATAAGTACTTGAAGTGGTTGAAGTAATAAACATGTAGTACAGTACATACGAGTATCTATATGACATTGTTGAAGAAAGGCTTAAACCATACAGCAAATTCTCTTTGAGGATTACGGATCTTGTCTAATGGAAATTAGTAGGGTGTGATGAGTGTATGTGTCGGAAGGAGGAAAGTGTACACACACCACAGATAAGTCTGGGTATATCTGTCAGAATAAATGTAGCTTTAATAGTCGTCATTCACAATTCAAAGCTTGCAGTAGTAGTAGTAGTAATACAAATGCAAGTACATACACCATGTACTATGAATGAGCCCACCAAAATTATGTGTTTAACAATTTCCTCTTTCTCTCCTTCATTTTCATTCCAACTCGTACTAAGCGGGAGCATTTATCACATTGACGTCTCTGCTTCAGCGGAAGCATAAACATCAATCCTACTCACACCTATTAAACATCCATATCCTATACCATTTCAATACAAAGCTCAGAAATCCTACTGCTACTTTATACCGAGCTCTTATACTTATTGTTACATAAATAATAGCAAACACTGAATTCTATCTGCTCACACTAGCACATACTAGTATAATATTACTACACACATTAATAACTGAACTGTGTAAGTATAATGTTGCATGTATGTATAAAATAGCCAGTAAATCTTGATTTTACTGAAAGGTAATAGGTAAAGTTTAATATTAGGTCAATTTTGGCCTATATAAAGAATAAAGGTTATATGTAATGTATACATTAGAGAGAAAGAGAAAGGATAGAGTATAGTCTAAGTAGGTATGCTAAATAGATCGCGGCTGTTGAAATTGTGACTGGAGTTGCTTTAGTATTTTAGAAGGGCGATATGTTATCAAGTGGAACATTACAAAGAAGATTAGACACGGATCGGCCAACGAAAGTAAACTCTGAGGAAGACTCGCCAAGTCAACACCGTAGCGCAACATTCACGGAATGGGATACGGAGCAAGGTAAGGCAATGTCAACATAAGAAGAGAATCCACTCTGACTGAGTTAAAATTGGATTAAAGATGCTATGGAGCATAGTAAGTGAAAAATTAACACAAATGCTAACAAATTATTTTGCACTTCCCCTTCTTTTCAATATATTTACATTTTTCCACCACAAATCCTTTAAATATACATCCGGATTATTTGCAGCTCTATAATATTACAGAATAAAGTTAACCCCAAGCCAGTACGGTTTTAAAGAGATATAATATTATGTAAGCTGCATCATGTAACGAACATGCGCTTTTACAGGTTCACGTTCTGGTTGGAGTATTGCAAGTTTACTAAGTGCAACCACAATGAAATCTAAAATATCTGAGTGAGTGTTCTTGTAAAACCTGAAGCATATAATTGATATTTCGTGATAATCACGCATCAAAAGATAAAAGCATGAAATGATTATTCTGACTAACTATTGTTAATAAATAATCATTGCATTCAAAGAAGATTAACTGGAAGTTATAAGCTAGAGAGATAGATTGTGTTATATTATTGCATTTTGGGATGCCACCTGTAGTAGTCCTTTTGGCTACAATAAGGATTATTAGTAGAGTAGGTATTAATTTTAGTTATGATCATTGTGTTTTGTCATTGGGGGAATGATGAAATTGATACGGATTATTTGCAACAAAGAAATACTCGGAAAACTTCTATCTAGCCAGCTTAAATTTGATAGCTCTCCATAATAGCAACGTGTAGTCCTCATAAAATAATGACTGCGTAAAGTTCTGCCTGCGTCATTATAATAGCATTACACGAATTGGATATAATATTTCTCTCCCTATTGTTCCAGTTACTGGGAAGCTATTATTTGTATTTTTGGAAAAGTACCTAGGAAGGTAGTAGGTACCTTTATCTGTATTCCTAGATACATACAGATATAATGATGACAGAGAAGACGCAAACATGTGTAAAAGTAGATTCATTATATTATGATCCACTTTTTTCATCCAGCTGTTACCAAGCATCATCTTCGTATTTTCATCGACTTTTTTGTTTCTCTCTCACTCGCATGTAATAATAATACCAATACTTTCTATTGGTAATCTAATAAGAGCGTCTGTTGTGCCAAGATTATTTTTCAAGATCATAATAACATCTACACTAGAGACAGAAATGAATAAGAAAAGTTTCTCCTACTAATATTTTTTTTTCCTTTCTGCTGGCAAATACATCGAAATAAAAATTATTAAAACTCTTACCGCATCTAGAGATCGGAACAGTAGGATATGTTTAACTGCCTCTGCCAGACGAGATCTCTGGCCATCGGATTTCGGATGAACCACCTGCACAATAAAAAAACAATAAATATTAACGCTACAGACTAAAAAAGCATTCACATACATTTATATTTCACTCATTTGAATACTTAGATTACTCAAGAGGAACTATGCCTACCTAGTTGATATTTTAGAAATGTGTTTAGTTTGGTGTACACAAATCACCTTTAAATGCTTAACCTAATAAACTTAACGTAAATCAATTACTGTCTCTCCACCATTTCCCACGTGGTTATTTACACAAAAATCCTTTATATCTAATCAAATCATCAAGTACACCCCAACATTGTATACATACATACACAATATTACAAATAAGAAATAACATAAAACTGTTATACCCATCTGTATACCTGATGCCTTGATTAAAAATAGTCCAGAAGCACTATGTCACTATTATTGACCTTATGTTTTGGAAAAGGTCTTGTGGAAAATACTTCACCATTAACATTCTGGAAACAATTGCAATTGCTTCAGTTCACACAACCTTAAAGACATAGCGAAACAGAACGGAGAACATTTTTGGCATTAAATACACGGACGTCACATTGTGTAACACATCGTCACGTCAAGAGAGCAGGAGCAAATGTTTTTACTAGATTTGACTCGACAAGGAATAAGAAGAAGCGTATCAGATTCTCTTAGCCTCACTCACAGTCTGACTACAAAGGATTTCTCAAGTCGCACTAATGTCCTCCTATTCTTTTTAGTTGCTCCCGAGATGCGATGACGGCGACTCAAGAGAGCTGGCTGGCAATGAGCAAAGTGCACTGTAGTGTAATAAAAGCAAAAGAAAGCTCTGTTCCATACACTTAACATCATATTAAGTGTAATACATTACATATAGGTAGCTACATTGTTACATACACAACATTTATATTGGTATGTGCCTAAAGGAAAAGTATGTATATTGTATTGTAGTTGTATAAAGATAATAACAGTATAGACAGAGATATATTCAAAGAGATTTCATTGGTTTCTTCACATCACAACACATCAGATCTACACTTGCTCCATTTTCACATTAGATCAGTTTCGGATACTGAAGCACAAAAACGAATCTCACAACCTTCGTCCTTTTCTTTTTTCCCATTTCCTTCACCAACACAAAACAACGAACCATGATTCTGAAAGTGACACTCTGTTTACTTTATCGAGACAACTCCTTTCTTTACACACTATACACACATCTACGTTCATCGTCATTTCGTTTTACACTCATTTCTCTTTTCACTTTCTCTTCCTTTCTTGTCTGACTGAGTGAACCTATTCAATTTCATCATGCCACATTTTACCACAATCCACCCCTACAACAAAATTGATTCGATTTACTTTTTACAAACTTGCAACAAAGAAATGCTCATCAATCCAATTTTCACTTTGTGACTATTATAGTAATTATTCGTAACTTCCAATCATTCTATACAATATCATCATTCTACTATTCTATTCTCAATCTCATCTATGTGCATGTGCATACACAACCAATAAAAAATAAGATATAAACACACATACCAACATGTCTATATTTTTAAGTGTAAAACCCACAATGCAAAATACAATAGCAAAAGTTTTATTAGTTCGGGTTTTTAGTGTTTGTTGGTTTGGTGCACTAGTGTACACATAATACAAGAGTAATTCTGTACTGTATATTTAAAATACCTACGTAGCAAAATTGTTTGCTCAAGAACTGGTAGATACTAGATGTATTAAAGTATCAACTGATTCTACTGTATGAAATGACAGCGTAATCTGGATAGGCAAAACCACCTAAACCTTCATGGAAATAGAAATTGAACCACAGCCACAGCACAGAGTGATTTTCTTGCATTGTTGTCTGCATACAACTGCAGGGTATTTCATTTCAAGTGTAAAATTGACTTGAGTTAAATCTACAAATACTACAGAGGTATATTATATATAGTACCTGAGGTTTTCTCCATGTAGCGCTCTAAAATATATACACTATTCCCCAAGTACTGCTACCTATATTTAAATCTGAAGCGATTTATATTATATTATATGTAATGATGTTGTGTACCAGATTTTACACATGAACTACTCCATCGCTCAAAGTCAAACCCGTGGAGCTGGAATGGAGGCATTGCTATTTACTTCCACTCTTGACTTGGCTACTTAGTTATTGGCTGGGTGTTATTCTGCTATTCTCCAACAGAGTACCTCATGACAGCAAAGCCTTCACTTTGAGTACCTTGGTTAACTGCATAGCTTCCCTCTACGCTGACACGATATTTAACCTGTCCACCAAATTCTGTTCTGAATTTGAGGAACATATTATTCCTAAGTCCTAACTAATGAACTTGCATAGCAATCACACAAGTAAAACCTATGTTTTATTTGGCCATATAGATACACATAGTACGACCATTGAATTCATAGGTGTTTATGCAATAATCTCTTCAAAAAACCAATCGAATTTTTCTACAAAAATTTTACAGGGATGTCAACTAAAGTATTTCCTCTATACAGCCTTCCGCCTTCCCTGGAGATCCATTTTGCATAAAATAGTAGCCTTCCTCTAATAATAACCTCCCCCAGAATGAAGCGTCTCAGTTAACTGTATTACAGGCTGTTAAGGGGGATAAAATCTTTAAACCTTCAGAATTCAAATCGAAAGGGCACATTTTGTGATTTTAAAAATATTGGCCTTTCTCTAATAGAAGCCTCTATCTATATCTAACCCCTTAAATTTGAGATTAATAATTTTGCATGATTATGGCCGAGGTTATAAATAGAGGAAATACGGTATATTATTATTAGGTAGGTAGATCATTATACGTAATAATTATTCGTATTTATATTTTATATAGTAGCAAGCACTTCATCACTCATATCAACATGATCTTGAGTTTGAGAGTTTGAGTTCCAATCATGATGTGTAAATCCCGTATCGTATGAAGTGTGCAGAACTACACTCTTTTATGTACTACTAAATATGCACAGTATTTAAAACCTGAATGAGATCCTAAAGGATTGAATGGGAACGGGAACGGCAGGAATTATTTCAATTCGTTTCGTTGTTGAGCTCTTTTTCTGTGTATTTCAGGCCTCGCGTCGTGTGCCTTTATGCTAATGGAATACACTACACTAACAATAAGAATGGCCATCCTATGAATTAAACATGGAAAGTAAAAGAGACTTGCTATGAATTATTTATAAATTCTCACAAGCAAAGTTGTATTGCCAAAAAACTAAATGGATAAAATGTACATACATTGCATATATCCATTCACTCTCATTCGTACTATCGTACTTTTGAATTTGTGCTACATTGCAAGAAAAGAAAGACTAATTTACTTGACACGTAGATGCTGTTTTCTAAAATCCATATGCACATCACACAATAGCATTATTAACATTACGTGATGCTGACAACATAGTTGAGACGCTCTCAAGAAAGAAATGAAAACGACCTCCGCTCCTTCCTTTTCCACCATTTATTCGCAATCTGAAGATTCTCCTCCGTTCCATATCATCACATAAACACATCTGGCATTATACAACCATTCCAGGAATCAATTGTACCATAATATTCCTTTGTACACCATTCACCTACTACATAACAATAAAGTTTCTGAATCTTCTTTCCCCATTACTGATTCTAACTGTTGTGTCGAGCCTTGACACAAAGACACAGACGAAAATGTATTAAATATTATGATGTGAAAAATTAGAAAATGTATGTGCTGAGCCATTCGTTTCCAACTTGTAAATGATTTTCAATGTAACTTTGTCTAAATAGTGTTTGTTTGCATACAAAATAAATCCTTGCCGAGAAATTAAATTTAGTCAAGTTCTTTGTATCCATATGTATATACTGAAGATTTCCATTCATTTGTTTGTTCAGGGAATGATAATGACACACCGCAGGGAAAACTCGTGGTATACTTAAGATGCTCTACTAGAAACAGAAAGCCCTCTTATATAATACGGGTAAACTTACTTAGTGATACAGTTACAGGAGTGTCACAATAATAAAACTCATAAAACATAATAATGTTTAGAACACGTCAGCACGACATTCTTCTTGGAAAGAAACATTCGTTTTCTTTGCATAGGAAAATTGTAATCCGTTGGAAACTTTCCACTTCCCTGACAATCTACAGATACCACACAGACCCAATCCCATTTAAAAGTAAACTTTGGAATTATGAATATCTCTTGTGTCCTACTCATACTAGACTTGTTCGACTAACTCCGAGAATACTTGCGGTTTATAGACTTAAGACAAGCACTAAGCACACAAGGATTTATAATGCCTAAAACTGCCACCACTACAACCAAACCACTCTTCTTCTTCCATTACAAATTATTATGAAACTAAATCAACTAACAATCTAACAAAACCAGGTTTAACAAAACACGTTTCCTAGAATTCTTCAAGTGTGTGTACCTCTAAACATATATACCATGTAGAGTGAGAGTAAACTCAATCGCTAAAGACATAAGTAAACAGTAAATGATGCAGAGGAAACCTTTATTTAAATACACACAGCGAGAAAGACACATTCTCTTTCTCTATGCAAATATTTGTAGTCAAGTCTCCTGCATTTAACGAAAATGATGCTTTGGTTATGGTATTCCAAGTAGATGACAAATAAATTGCTGAGTATATATACCCGGAAAAAACTAACGTGGAAATCAAAGAAAATGGAAAAGCTTCTCGAGATGAGATCTCTCTTTCGCTCTCACAATCAGGGCAGATGTTTATGTAAAATCCTGGCATTCTTACACCCAGGGGAATTCCCTCATAACAAAATGAGTATAGATTCAGAACAAAGAACATTCATAGATTTTTTTCAAATTCAAGGATCCACCCGTATATTTCTATTTGTAATGTATACACGCATCGTGGATTGTATAGCATATGTGAAATAAATCCCCGATAAAATAAAGTAGAAAGTGAATACAAAAGAATCAATTCTTCATTCTTGCCATACATGCAGCGTGTTGCCGTTGCCAGTGTATATATCGCCTTGTCCATCCCAACTAAAGTTGTATTCTTAAGACCAGACCAGACCATGACTGACCATACTGCGCCTTGCATTGATAATAGAATGCATTTTGTCTGACTGATGTGTTGTGACTTGTGAATGAGAGTCGGCTATAGTTTGGTGAGACATAAAGAGGGTAAAGACCGTCTGTTCAATATAAATAAGCATTATCTATGTCCTACAGATAACTCGACTCTAATGTCCAGTCTCCCAGACGCTGCTGATGTGGCACAGTCTGCTACACATTGAAATATCGAAGGGATTGACCGCTCTTATGCTTCTTTAGTAACTAACGACTCTTATAGCACAAAAAGCTCTTTTCCTACACACACATTACATTATAACGTATAAATCCATACACAGTATGTGTACAATAGAGGAATGTGCTTCAGCTTGACTTTCTCCAGACTTTCCACGAAACTATTGCGACTTTTAGTCGTGGATTCTAAAAGCAGTAAATATATCCCTGGTGAAGTATTGTACAAGAACATACGACGAGTGTTCTGTTGGAGTTTTCGGTACATCCCCGACCCGACCGACCCGGAGACGACGGAATGTGTATATAGACCATTTCTCTTTTTGTTTACAGCCTTGTGTCTTTCTTTTGTGCCATTGGCTTTAGCCTCAAGTGTGGGAAACTCAATACGGATCCAGCGGGCTCGCCCTTCTTAAGAAACTGTCAACACTTTAACTAATACGGAATTCCTCCTTTAAAGATTACAGAGAGACACTGATATATAAAACATAAGAGGGAAACTATTTGTTCAGCCATTTCATTTTTCATGCTAACATTAGGAATTTTTTGTAAAGTCTGTTTACATACATAAATACCTACATTTAAATGCAACAGAGAAATAAATCAATTATGTTGTAATGCATCAAGTTTTCTCTAGTCGTTTACTGTTTCTTTCTTTTAAGTGCATTTCCTAACATTGCTTTTAGCGGATTTTGTGAAGGGTTTACTTCACATTGGCTTTCACTACAATATATTCTACCTGGCTATACGAATTTCATACACTGATCCATATAATATATAAAATATTACTTAAATAGAAGACAGTGTAGCATTAACGAATCAGAGTTTAACATCATTATTTCGTGATGGAATCTGCTTTTAACTTTTAGATTCGATGAAGTGAATTACATTATGTCTGCCTTTATAAAATGAGCTCTGCACAACCGCAAACTACGAGGAGAGAAAGAAACGAGAAACCGAAGAAATATTATTATTCTCAGTACTCGTATATACTACTAGTAAATTCTGTGACGGGACATCCGCACTTCCAAAAGGATAAAATTCTATAGTAGTAGCGTGTAAGAGTAGGCTTTTAAGAACTCGTTTTTTCTCTTTAGTTTGCAATTCTTCAGGGCAAAGAGCCGTGGTGCATAGAGGTAGAAGTTGAAGCGACTTCACGTACAAGTGGAACAACCGTTGATTTGAGAAACTAAAAGGGAAAGCTTTTTGAGCGAAACCTGAATGTTCTATACGCTAGTTGAGTTTATACAGATGTCAGGAAAAAAAATTCCGGTCTCCGGAAGGATATATTATTATATAAAAATCTAGATTCTGATCTGAAAAGTCAATATTAGTCCAAGGTCTTTACTATTCACGGGAGAAACTACGACCTCAATTGACTCAACTTATAAGTATAAGAACTTTCTCAGTGTCAGCCCTACTTAACAACATTACCACCAAGATTTCTTTCTTATTTCCTAATAATGAATAGGAAAAGCTACTGTTTCTAAATTGTAGTAGTATTGTTGTAAGATATATTGAGTCCTCAATTCAATATGGTAGCAACGATTCCGGAAATTATTAAAATAACAACGATACTGCAACTGATCGATATTTACACTGTAAAACATTAAGTAACTTCTATTACTTTCTAGCAGGGCAGTATCCAGTATTTTGTTTCGGGCGGGGGGGGGGACCAACGTCAAAGTTATATTGTAAATGACACTATCGCGCGTAGTACGAAAAATTTGAGCTAATTTAGAATATCTACCTAAAATAGCGCAAAAAATGTGAAGTGCAAAAAGGTCGATTTTTTTACACCTCTTTTGGTCAAAGAACCTCTTTTTCGGGATTTCAGAGGAGGGGGGGAGGCACAAATGTACGTAAACTACCACTACATTTTTAATGTGGTGATAAACCATAATATTGAAAGAATTGTATGGTTTGATTTATTCGATGTGGCAAAAAAAAACGTGATACCTGCTATTTTAACATTGATTCTTATTCCATTTTGTTCCTAATTTTAGAGATAGTTAACAAAATTAGACATCCAATTTTCTGTAATAAAAATAAACGAGCTTATCTGTCAAACCTTCAATTAGGTAAGTGAAAGTTCAGAACTTATAAATTCGGAACAACCTTGGAAGATGACATGATTACAGTTTTCTGTTTTGTCTTGACTTTAAATAAAATGATACAAAGTACGTCTCGCTTTAGGGCTGTCATACTAACATATAAGTAAAAGTATAATATAATCAACGGAGCGAGCAACTAAAGTTTATATCTGAAATAATGTTGTCAAATGTAGCATAAACATATTCACCTACCTAACTTCCCTACCTAAGTAAGTATACCTTCACAGTGGGTTGCATCGTAATCTTCTTATGAATGAATATAACGAGGTAAAATATAAGTACAAGTATAACCATATTAGAGAAAGTACGTTGTGGAAGAGAAGATTTACTTTGTAAACTAAACTAAACTAAAGTACATAATAATATATGTATTATGTACATAGGACAGTGACAATGAAAAGGAAAAACTTACAGCAGGTTTATCATCTTCGTCTTCTTCTGGATTGTACGCCTCAGCAAAGACGGACTTTCGCCGCCCGACATTTCGCACCGGGGGAGCTGGATCTGTATCCGCTGCAACAAAACCAAATTAACATCAGCCTTATGGCACGTTTCGTTACATTTGTGTCTCAGAGTAAATAACCGGGGTCTTAATTGCTTCTCTCTCAGTGTGTCTCCCAAATAAAACTCTGCTCAATGCCACTACCCTGTTCAATCTCTTCTAACTCTCTTCCCCATTAAATGAACATTGAAAAGACAACTTTTATTTTAGTGATGCCAAAATGCTGTCGTACACTTTTAATGACATAACGTCACATCACAGTCATCTCAAATTCTGTTTTTCCATCGTGTATATTACCAGAGAGTCAATATAAAGAGTCACTTAACCATGTCCCAATTTAACAAGTTTACACACTAGAAGTTTGAATATTACACTTAATGTTAATGTCAGTTTTTTGTGAGCTCAAAGAGTTTAATATTTATTGCTTGTGTGCAATTTCAAAAATGCATTTTCAGCCATACCATACAAAGAAATGTACACAGCTATAAAAATGCAACTTCCTTTCCTTTGTAAATAAATAAATGAATAGTCATACGAATTTCTATCCTCGTCAGTTGATTTTTTACAACCACACCTCGTAAAAGTAATGGTTAGGATAACACTTTGGAAAAATACTGCACATGCAAAGAATTACATTATTTACGCTACGGTGGTAAATATTATGTCAAGGATTAAGAAGTGCCGAAAAGTTACACAAGCGGAAAACAAGTGGAATATTAATAGTAGGCACTACAACTTACAAGCATCACTGCACTCCGTGTATAACGCAAAAAAGATTTATTATACACGTTTACTAGTACTAAAGATTATATACATGAAATATTGCACACATTATTTGGAGTTTGAGTATAATACAGATATCTGTGTAATATTAATATTATTGATGATACATTTAAAGGAGACACTTACAAACACATATGTAAAGGTAAACTACTCGAAGCACTTCATGGGAATACCTTTAGTTTTCAAGTACACGTTTATACGTTTACCTATAGTTGAAATGAAGCCCGCCTACACCACTACACATACACACCAAAACAGGGTAACATTAATGAGCATGCAAACGACTATACACAAGGAAGTATTGTTAAGCTTTATTAGTTTTTGCATTGAGGTTCTCTACACACTATGATGGAATTGTAGGTAATTTTCTAAATCTGGGAGCCATATATGGTTTATTGTTCCTTTGCAACAGCCACCTGTACATAATTCAGCATATTAATTGAGTCACACCAGTAAAAACAAAGAAAAACTTAACAAACAAAAGGATTGCACATCAAAGCAATATCTTCAGCATGGAAACTTGATTACTTAGCACACAAAAAGACACGACTGAGCTAATTAAAATAATACAAAGCTTATTTCACCCAGAATAACGTTAGTACTACCTACTTATGATAATCGTATTCCTTATTCTCTGTATACCTAGTACATGGATGTATTATTGCAGGCATAGTTAAACCGAATAATAATTTATGTCATAAATTTATGCTATTACTGCTCCTGTATTACAGGAATAATTCCTAATTTATTTATTTAGGTAGGCAAGGTCTATACATGCCTAGGTAGGTCCTATATATTTTATACTAATACCCACGCAGAGGACTACGTTTTATTGCACATTGTAGTAAAAAATAACAAGTAAATGGGGATTTCCTTTGTTACATTATTTTTATGCGTGCTCTTGCTCCTTATATTCAGCTGGTTATATCTCTGAGCATCTTTATTGATTTCATCACGAACTCTCTCCTAAACAAGAGCCATTCTTCCTGTTTTATGAGACAGAAATGTAAATTAAACCGAAAGAAAATCTAGTAAGGCTCCTTCTCAGTTTTCAAATTCCATTACCAATCATTTTATTACACTTTTTATATTTTTCCTCAGGATATTTCTCTACTACGGAAAATTCTAAGAGTCCAGTCTCCAGTGTCTAATGTAAAATGGAGATGTTTCCTTGGTTTAAATTAAATGTGGAGTCTAGAATTCTTAAGTCCCTGAGATACTGTGCTCTCTACGTTTTCAATTTCATGACCCTTTCTCACTTCATCTTGATTAGTTTTCAAGAAAATTTGAATTGCTAAGAAGATCTCGTAGATTTACGAAGAACACGTAGGTACAAGTTAACTAATGGCACGTTAAGTTGCTGCCTCGAGCTACTAATGTTGTATAAATTATTTTCAGCTATTTTATTTCTGCCGAGGTCTTTGCATTTTGTAAGTGTACTACATTTATTAAATACATTAATGATTTCTAATGCCACCAGCATCCCTCCTGCAGATCTTATCATCAACATAATCTCCTTAACAGGCAACCGGAGCTGTCTGTCATTTTTTTTGGCACAATATAACCCTATCGGATAACTTTGAACATTCTGTAGCGATATATCTGTCTAGCTATGGGTGTATAAGCACATTTGCTGCTTATAATATGTAATGAACTTAAAATGTGCATACCTAAGCATTTAGTATACAACTAGCAAATTGGCTTGTAGACATCAAGTCAATTAGGATTCCTCAAGGCTATACCATACAAAATGTCTCTACCATGAAACGTGCACTAAAACCTTATAAATGTTATAGCCCTATTGCAGCTACTAGTACAACTATAAGCAAACATTAAATCTTTTACTACACACTACAAACGTAGTTACCAATGTAAACTGGTTAAACATATAAAAGTTATACTGCACAGTAGAAATCAAATAACACAATAAACTAAATAACTATGGTACTTAGGCTCAAAATCGTCAGAGCTCCATGAGCTGACAGACACATGATCTTACAGAAATATAAACTTATGAATTACGTTATTTATTACGTAGCTTACCTATAATATAGTATTTTAGCATTCGTATATTATTTTCACGAGTTTTTCTTCAAAAGCATTACATAAAAGGATCACAAGCTTAAAAAACATACATAATAATAATAGATGCAAGATTGCATTGTGCGTCATACAGAGACATAATTATACTAGAAAACACCACGGATATGTAATAGGTAGGTATTCATTATACATAACGTTATGTAGCACGCTGTGCGTAATCAAATCGCAATTATTAACAAACCACACTATGTAACGATGACGCTTGTCAACGGACGGAGCTCCATCACATATTATATCCCATCTTTATAGCATCTTACCATAACGTTAATTTATTTAACTGTTCATTACTTGGAAAGTTAATCTGTGTGTGCAATTTAACAGTTTTTAGCTTTTATACATATACATACCTACTAGAACTGCTTGGCATTACTTAATCTCAAGTCTGATCTTTGCAAAAGTCTTGAGTTTACTTACTCAGGAGAGATAAAGTGTAATATACTGCACACAGGTACATACATAACACAAGAATGAGAATAAGAAGATAATAAGCCTCCACTCACATACACAGTACATACAACATGTACATACTAAGTAAAATAAAGTAAGAAAGACTCTAAGACACTCTCTACAACCTTAGTCTCTTAAAGTCAGTCCCTACAATTTAGCTTTAGACTCATTCTCAGTGTGACTTCATGTTTTATATAATAATACACTGGAAACTTTAATTAAACTAGCTTTTGCCATTGACAGTAAACATATATTATGTAAGTGCTACATTACATAGGTATACATAGAATATTACAAATGTATGTATGGAGTATGTGTATAAGTCGGAAGTGTTATACCCGCACCTTGAAGTTCTCTTTCATCTGACAACTGGCTCGGGCTATTTAATTTAGAGAGCATGGGATCCACCTCCGTTGCACTAGGCCAACGGTAAGCCTCTCACTCACACGAAGAAAGAAATGAAATAAACTTCAAAGTCACACACACACAAACGGGTAGTAGGTACTAGCAAAGGCACAAAACACGTTCCTTCTCAAACTCCACAACCAGTACTTCACACTGTTCACACTGTTATTGCTTTAATAGTTGAACTTACTGTCGTTCCTTCGTTCTCGTGTGTTTTGTTCACATTCACAGCGAGTTTCTTGCACAAGCTATACGAATGAGATGAGGAAAACTGGAAAAGCGATTGTGGAGTGTCTAGAGCTGAAGCTGTTGTTATGTTACAAGTTTGTACAACAACTGTATGTTGGAAAGATGATGGGGTTTGCACATAGCTTAATTTTATGTAGCGTAACCGGAACACTCACTCACTCAGAGTGGTGTAGGTACTTTGGAGCAGTTAGCAAAACGCAGAGTGTGTGTGTATCTGTATCCAATTCAACACATGTACATAGGAACCACAAGAAGGAAGAACTAGCAAGTGTACTACTAGGAGTAATGCCTTGTAACGATAAGTATGTAACAGTTTAATGCACGAACATCTTCTTCAGTCCGATTCCAATTCAAACTAAAAACGAGTAAACGGAAAACCGATGGCACGTTACTAAATTCCACTCTCGGTTGCCTTGTCTGTCTCACTCTCTCTCGCTCGCTATGTATTCACTATCCTCACATACATACACATACACATACAAGGATGTTTTAATACTTTGCTATAAATTGCTATAAAGTAAATGTATGTAGTTCTTATGTACCAGTTTGTAGTATAATGTAGGAGTGTGTGTGAGGGATTGTGAATTTGGCCGATAGCAACTTGTTCTTCTGTTGTATGCACGATTTCGATACAGAAGGACTATACTCTACTCTTTTTAAGTGTAGTGTGTTTATAATGCTGAAGCGATTTGGTTTGCCTATATGCTGCTAAGTACGGAAACTGTAGAGCTTTTGCAATAAATCTCTTGCTAAATTCCCCAAAGATATAAAATTCACGTTTAGAGTAGTGCAGTAATGTATCGCAAAGGCAGCAGGGGAGGCTTCATGTATTCACACAATTCACACGTTTATTCACTGTGTGTTATTAGTCGTTTGTCACTATTTCAGACTATAATAAACTGGCCCACCACAATAATGATATCCAAATGCATACAATACATACTACCTACGTTCAATTATAGAAACTTCATAAAGTGGACACGAAAACAACACTTGTTTCAAATTCAATTATAGTAAATAGTGATACTGTACACCGATACAATTTTGTTACATTATACAATCACGAAAAATAAAGTTTCAAATAAAGTATGAAGTCAAGTTCGTCGAATGCAAGTCTCTTTGCTTTTAGTAGCACTAAGCTATTAAATGCAAGATGGTGGTCTCCAACGAACAACTACACGAAAACATTTCATTCACTTATGGTGAACCAGCTTAAGTTTCTAAATCCTCCTTGGAATTCACTTCAAATTCAATTACTACACAATTCCAACTTAAGTTCACATCAGACTATCAGAACTTACCTACTGCATTTCTATACCCATACTACTCTATTAGACGCATAGACCACTCAATCCTAGTCCTAGCTGCTCAACTAGGCAACAATCTAAGTATGTAGTCCACTCGACTAACCATGATCCTTCTAAACATCACTTTTCTTCAGAATCTCATCAGTTTTCTTTAAATTGCTAAATAACGACTTGACTCCTTAGTACTATACATAAGTGTCCTTAAAGCTCCTAGCCAATAATGTTACAAGTAATTCCAAATGCAACTGCACGGACTGATATAATACAAATACTATTAGCTTATCATTACCAAACCAACCAGTATACCAAAAGTAATAATAGTTTTATATTGTAGTATGTGAGTATGGAGGATATTGAAGTGTACATGAACGTGTATAGATAAGTGGAGATAGCACTCGAGCTTTAATAACGTGTCATTAGTTTTGCTCACATCTGCTCACACAGTTTTTCCGATCAGCACCGCACAAGTATAGATTTCATTTTAATGCTTCACGTTGTATAGACAGGAATATTAGAAGCACAGGAGTCTAAGATGTACTTACTATATACGTCACGCTAGGCTACGCTTCACCAACCCCACTAAACAAAAAAGAAAGAAAATCTGTAAACCGAAGGAAACTTGCACAGTGCTCTAGTACCAGCAGTACTTGCACCAATTTGCGTCTTCCTTTAAGTTACGAAAACTTTTGTTCAACTGAATTGTAACGAAACTGAATCCACACACACAGAAAGCACTCAACTCGTCACTGTGTATGAGCTACATCCGTCTCGTCTCCTCAGCACTAGTACCAACACTGTCTCTACTTCAATTCACCGTTGACTTTATTTCTCGAGCACTTTGCCCACTGCTACATACATAACACACAAAGTAAGAAGAATAAGAACTGTACTGTTGTGAATGTAAAAAGGGTGCCCACCTTTCTGAGTAATGCTTTTAGTATATACTTATACTTCTTAGTTGCATACCTTCATGTATGTATATGTAGGTATAAAAGAAACAATACGTATAAAGTATGTAGTTCTACTACTACTACTAAGTATGCATGTAATTCAAAAAGTAATGTAGGAATCCAGATCACATCAAATCAAAGCAAACCCCAGTCAGTCACTAGGCACACACAAAGACACAAAAAGTACCTTTTCTTTTTCAACAAGAAAGATTTTGCATTGCATTACACGTACACTTGAATACTTACAACATAGGTATACTACATGTACAAACATATATGTATAAACTAAAAAAGTATGTAGCTATATTATTATTACAGAAAGTTTAAGAACTTAAGAAAAGTAGCATGGCCATATAAAATATAGTTGAGGACTGATATTAGTATGTATCACCACCATACCAGTATCAGTCTGTATTTACCCAGAAGGACCTGGACTGCTGCCGTCGAATCAAAAATCACACACACAAGTATGTGTATACCTCTAGTACACCTATAGTCCTACTACTAAGACGTGCATGCTGTAATAAAATTCTCTGTAGATTTTATGCCAATGTGTCTTGTGTCTTCCGAGTCTTCTGTGTATGTTACTATTCTACTTAACGTCATGAACCTTTGCTTTATGCTTTTTACTGTATAATGTTTTGCATGTGGGCTCAGGCCAGCTGTACCTGCACTGTACATATACATGTGCCTGTACCATCACCATCAGGATGCAAATATACTAATATAGAGGATACGGAGTAATATTGCAGTATTATTCGTCTAATGCACTTGCATATATAACACAGAAAACTGAATTGCTTTGATAGGTACATTGCATTGATACATATACATAGCATATATCTGTAGTCGACCCTAACAAAAAGAACAATGCACAATCGTATGGCTAACATGGTGAGTTCTATACGCGACAAGTGTAAAAAGTCAAGCTGAACAGCATGAGAACATTCTCAAGAAGGATTGAACATAAATGTTGCTATACACCAGAAAGAAGTACAGAAAGCGTTATCTACAATATATACGTTCCTTCCTTCACATCACACAGACACAATCTCAAAACTTGATTGGCAATGTAATATATGTAAGTGTAATATATAAAAGGTAAAGCAGAAAAGTAGTAGTAGTAATTTGGTGGGATATAACATAGGTAATAATAATACTGAAGTAATGTTATGCAAAGAAAGACATAGGGCAAATAGGTATAAGGAGCTTTCATCAACGTAACACTGTTAAGTGCAGAAAACCCACGTAAACAACATGACACGAAAGAACATCGTCGTATTACCAAACGTAGACAGAGCAGAATATGTCTCTCGACTTTATTATATTATTATTTTACGTACACAGACAGATATGTACATACACACTACTAAAACCCAAGTGGACTACTACTACATGGTACATACAAGACAAAGCCAATTCAAACCAAGTCGAAATTATTTACTAGGTACTACTCAATTGTAGCAAAGCCAAGAGAAACCTGAGCCGCCTTTGCACTCTTTTACATTATTACCTCTCGTCTGGCTCTGTTTAAGACTATTATTATTATGTAGTCATAATACAGAGCTCTTAAGAACAGAATCGTGAAGAATGATGCTCCAACTACAGCAAAACACAAGAAACAGTCTTTTAAGAGATCCATTAATTCATCTTAGGTAATATTGTAATATTATGCTTCATTCTGTTCTTAGTTACAACTACAACCTTTGGACTATGGAGCTATAAGTCAATCCAGCAACCCTCCCACACATAATCTTCATTTAAATAATGTGTCTCATGCCCGGCATAATATAATACACATTTACATTACAAGATGACATGTACATTACGCTCTACCTAGGGTGATATTATTTATAATAATGTCGAGACAGAATAATATAATGGTAAAACACTGTAAGCAAGGAATACCTAGCTGTAGAACAAGGGACACTGTATTTGTATATGGACACCAACAAAGGCGTTTTTAATGTGGTGACTTGACTTGGACATGAAGATTTATTTATGAGCATGAAGGCTACTGCCTAGTGTTTCAATAACATCTAAAGATGAAAGAACGAACGTAAGAATAAGGTGACGAAGTCCACACAACATAAAACTAATCTCATCACAAGAAATTGCTCCAGCAATTAATCAACTACACAAAAAGGCAAAGGCTAACACACAAAGACTGTACAGACAGACACCATTATTGTTGTGGTTTTGTTTTTGTTTGAGCGATTTTCCCCGTTTGACTGAGTTCCTCCTGCGGCGGCTCTGCTTCTTCTTCTTTCTTTCATAAATAAAAACTCTTAACCTGGTTGGAGAGATAAACACTCTAGAAAACTAAGGACGTGTGTATTTATATATAGAAAGTTGCTTCCTTCCTATTTATCTGTTGTCTTCAAAAGCCAAATCAAATCTATGTCAAAGAAATATTCCAAAAGGAACTTCTAAGAGAGCGGAACAAACAATGTCTTGACTGTCCGACCTGAAAACGGTGAAATCGGGTAAAACCCTTAATCTTTGTCAAGTATATAATCCGCAAATATTGAGCACAATATATAAGCTAAGCTGGCATGCACATACGGAACGAACAAAAAAGTTTGCCGTTTGTTGTTCTAGTTTCTGCCCAGCTTGGTGTGACTACGACTTGGTGAGTCAAGATCAAGAGTCAACAATTTGACATTTTGGACTGTTAACAAACTACCATGGAGTTCTCGAGTTACTTTTTTATCCAGAAACAATAAAGTCGTGTGTGTTCGTGTTGTGGGTTTTTGTGGGCGCATCATGCATATGTATATACATTTTCAAAACAATAATCAATACTGGTCATCCTCCTGTCTGTGCCAAGTAAGGTGTTGCTTTGCAACGTGATTGTGTAGTGTGTGCTCACAATTTATACGTTGGTAAAGAATAAAAGTAAATGCTTAATACACCCACACTTGTGACGAACACGACATGATGATGATTCTACACTTGAAAAGTTCTCCAGCTACATAGGGTCTCCATTGATTGTCCATATAAAGATTATACATGGATGAAAGCACAAAAGGATGCATTGTACTGTCTTTTTTGTCTGATATATTTCATGTCGTCGTGTGCCTTTGTTATAAATCTATCAAAGTTACCTTGACTTCCTTCGCCATTTGTCGTCATCCTCTCCTTCTCACCGTTGCCCATGAAAAAATGACACTATGTAAACTCTCTTATTTTCCTCTTTCTCCAGACACTCTCACAAACAGTCCCAAAATCACTACCACTACCAACACTAAATTAATACTCACTTTTTCCGAGGAAATATTAATATTAAGCTATGACTTCTCTTTGTCTTTGTAGATTCAAACACAGTGATGAAACGAATGGTTAGAAAAGAACCATAAAGCATAAACCCAATGCTATACTATACGGATTTAATCTTTGAAATATGATTCCACGCAAAATAGGTATGAAATACGATGCAAGACAAAATAGACATGAAAATAATTCAAGAATTGAACAAAGAAAGAAAAGAAGATAAGATGAATGTATACGGAAATGTAACACATGTGAATTTACGATAAAAATAATCTAGAATGCCAGGTACAGCTCAGAGTTCAGAAACAAGTCACCGAACACCAGCCAGACTCACCAATTCACACAGTAAAGACAAAAAGGAATAAAAATACTCTTGATTCTATGCTCCACCCTGTGGGCTCTAATCGTCCAAGTCACTCACTCGAAGTCAGGTGAAGTTTGAAAGTCTTTTGCCGAGCAAGAACTGATGAACTGACTCAGAGATGGTTGTAAAAACGTAATATTATTCTTTTGAAGCATTCGTGTGATGTTGAGGTGATCAAGTATGATTCGCAAGTAGTTTTATGTGCGCTAAATAAAAGGAAGAAGAGTCAAAGACAAGTCAAGCAAGTATGTCCTACTACTTGATGTGTGGACTACGTAGAACTAAACCAAACTGAACTAAAAAGAAGAGTCAACAGAACGGAACCAGGAACCAACTTAAGTTTTTACACGTTATGCTTCCATATTTCTCTTACAATACATACATACTACTTACATTCGTACATTACCTACATACACATAGCTAGAAATATTCGCAACGACATAGACACGTCTTACCGTCTTCTCTTTCCTCCATTTTTATACGACTTCTCTTTTTCTGCTACATAAAATATAGACGAAAATGACAAGAGTAGTTTTTGTGAACTTATTGTAGGTAATACTAATATACTCCAGCACACTAGTGTGTTATGCCGTTCAACGTTGACTACATCAATCTGTACTTTAGTGTAGTAGCGCACTGTGTGCAATCTACAAAAAGCTATACAATGTTATCGCGTATTCTTGACAAATCTTGTATTTATATCTATAAATATCGGAAGAAAGTACTTCAACACACCAATATCAATATCTACAGTAGCTATACAGAGAGATTGTGTGTTGTGTGTGGGTATAAGTATAAATGTTAGTGTTATTACACGTATGTGTGGTTTTTGTGTTATATGTGTAACTTGCTTTTGACTTTTCCTTTCCTTTACTCAGGGTTGACACGACGATTACGTGAGGAGACAGCAATATGTGAATTTACGTGCCTTCTCCCACAGACCAAATTGTCAGTTGTTGTGATGTGACCGAGAAAAAACGGCTGAATCACACACAATCATCTTATATATACTTGAACACAAGGTTTATCTCGACATTTCCTTGCGTATCGCATCACAATACTCTACTCAGATATATTTCTTTAAACAAACATACAAGTGTACTTGTATTTCTATGTAATAGGTCTCAGTGTGGTGTGCATTATTTTCCACAATGGGTACTATTGCCTTTCTTCTCTATTGCTATTGCTATTCTTATTATATGTATGTACTTTTAACATTGGCTTGCTACCATAATGTACTTTGATCTAGACTCTTCGATTCCTCTCTTATATAGACGTTTTCATCTTGTTCAATGAAACATGACATCAATTACAGAGCACAGTCATAGTGTATGTATATATACATACATACCAACCAAGATATTCCAAAATAGTATTTATCTCTGCCAAATAAGTGTCTCTATATGTATACATGGCCTGAGGAAAGGCTTATAATAACACACGTATTCTATGTACCGCAAACATTTATGGGGAGATTCATCTGTAGATAGTAAGGTAAACCAAGGAACTCACCAGAAACCACAATAGAATGGAACAACCATAACTACAGAAAGATAAGAGTCTTCCTTGATGTTCTGTAATCATTATTTTCCCTATTATCTCCAATATTCTTTGAAAAATAGCTTCACACACCAAATGAATGATGAGAAAATATAAATTATATACAAGTTATACACATACATCCATATATCAAATGATATATATCATTTGTGAATGCGATTCCTCGATAAATACTGCAACAAAAGTGTTAGCCCACTTGTCCTCCTACTCTTTGGATTTTTTTATCCTTTGATTCGATTCTTTTCTCATCAAAGGCTACTCCTCCCCCTTCTCAGCTTTCATATGCAGGAATTTTGCTGTGTAAGAAAGAGATGAGTCTGAGTCAAGAACATCATCTGATTACATACACACAAGTAGACAGAAGTGGGCAAGGCACACACCAATCAACAATCCATATATAACCTCAGCAGAAAAAAGCAACACAAAATCCGAGCGTCAAGTCAACAACATTAATGTCGATACAAGCAAACCACCCCTTTTTTGCACCGTCGTGAACATATTTTTACACAACAAATCCAACACAGTAGTTAACAAAGACCTCAACTCAATCACGAGACTCAAACTATATGCTAATTTTTGGCAATCCTAACCACAGTAAATGCGAAAACAAAATTATTACTATTATTATTACTTAACAAAGTCCATTCACAGAGTATACATTGCAGTTCTACTACATGTACATCCACATATAGTAGGTTTTGTCTAAATGTGTGCATAGATTCTGTATTGTTATACAAAATAACACAAAAAGTCTATCACACACACACAAACTGTGTAAAATATTCATACTACCTTTTAACATGCCTTTTCGCTAGTATTGTACTTACAAAGAGCATGAAATAAGACGAACATAACTTAGGTTCCATGTCAGGGAGAAATTTTTGGATCATGCTGTAGAGCTATTGTATTTCATTGTGAGCTAAAGATTCGTTGCTCATGAATAAAACGGTGTAACTAATGATAATGAGATTCTAAACACGAAACCTGATTACAATGTAATGATTTAGAAGAGTTTGCTCATCCAATTTCCAACCAGTAGTACTACACACACTATACAAGAAGTGTGTGTGTATGCCTATATAGGTAGGTGTATTATACAAATGGTGTTGGCAGTTGGTGTACATAGACAGTTCATCCTTCCTCACCAAACCACATGAAAGCGTTTCTCTGTACATAAAGCACAATAACGGTGTGGAATAGCTAGGAATACATCTTAGATCTTACAAACGCAAAATGAACCATACTTGCTTGTGCTTCAAATTAGCAAAGATGTCTTTCGTCGACAGTCTCTTGCCACTATATAGGTAGCAATTTAGCAATTCCCTTCATAATATACATAGTATGCACATACATACATATCTGTGTATAACTAAAGTAAAAGTTATACATAAATTGTGCTCTACAAGTGGTGTGTGAGGAGTATTTGCTTGTCTTGTCTAGATTTGGCTTGACTTGGCGTCCTTGTCTTGTTGACTGACTCACACAAATCGTGAGCAAGTGGGTGTATTATATATACATACACTATACATAGAGAGTAGCTAGTACCTACTCCAGTTTCTCCTCTGGACTTAAAAGCTTATCATTGCTAAACCTTTCGGTGCTACTGCTGCTGTTTCTGCTGGAGAAGAAAATCGATCCGTTTTCGTTTCCCATGTTAAATGAGCAAGTTAAGAATGAGAGAGACGAAGACAGAGAAAACTTGTACAGATATTCGATTTAAGCAAGACTGTCTACTTTCATTACAATCTTAAGTTACTTTTATGCTACAACCCAACTATTACTCTTCCCTCCTTTCTGAACTTTGACTGAATGCACACATAAATAAGTAACCAAAATATCTACTAGCTATATACTCTAGTAGCTATGGTATAAGTTTAAGGAAAAGCTTGTCAGGGTAATTCTAGTATTAGGGATGCACGCAAGGATGAAAATATGATTATGTTGTATTTAACTCACTGTACATTGAAGAAAGTGGTAAGTAGGAATGTATGCGTGGGATTTATTGATTCCTGGAGAAAACACAAAAGTACTAATATAGTAGTATACAGTAGTGTGTCACTTATTATTGTCAGTTCACCACCATTACCCACGCAATCCGAGATTCGAAAGATATTTCACATTAGCAGAGTAGCACTGACTTGACAGAACATTCCCACCCACAAGCAAAATGTAGTGTGTGTGTAAAAAAGTCACTTGAGATGAGAGAGAGGTATATTCTTTCAGGATGAATGTGAAAATGAAAATGAATGGAAATGAAAACTCTGCTTTCTCCAGAACAGATACTTCTTTGTTTCTCGAGCAAAAGTTCTTCTTTCTTGTGTCGGATGTTTCAGGTTCGGGACTGAATAAATTCTGGTGGCAGCAGTCTACTTAGTTTAATATTGGAAGTCACCCAGAAACTAATAACGGAAGAGAAAGTAAAAGAGAGCTAGAGAGAGCAACAAGAAAATAAATGCAAGACGGGTTCACTTTAAAAGTGATTTTATACATCACAGTACAATATCTCTGTGTCTCTGAGTAGGAAGAAACATCCGCAACATAACATGACTTGATTAGCACTACATAGCACGATGGTGTAGAGAGCACTCAGAATTTCAGCTCCCAAACACCGCACTCACACCCACAGATATTAACTGTATCTCTCTACACTCGACTAAAACATGATCACACTATAAACCTTCTCTCGCTATAATAATTACTACTGACAAAATGACACTGATAGACGGATCTTTTCGATTTCCCGTCTCCCGAATATCAAAACTTTCTCAGGCAGCTCTCCATCCTGCTTTTCTGTCACAGAATAGCAATCTATCTCTCATAAGCAATAATTACATTATCACAACAATATCGTCTTAATTTTACAAAATGAAATCCTAATATACCTACCTACACTTTCAAACAATTTCCCATCCTGTTTTGTATCCTGTGTGTGTCTATATAGATTTGAAGTACTAAAATAATGACACTGTGTTTTTAAATGCGTTAGAGGCAATTGTGTTATTGTAAGTTGGAAGTGGATGTGATATGATTGAGAGATAGTGACACTTTTCCAACGAGAGATGAGTGAGAGAGAGAAGGGCAGGAGAGATATCACTCGACTCTTGAGGCTTTTAGAAGAAATGGAGAAATGAAAGTAATGCTGGAGTCTGGTCGAGTTGCTGTTAAGACTGTTATTCTATGTGTGTAGTATTACTGCTATGAAGTAGTGTGTTGCATGTTCGTGTTGTAGCATTTTCTCTTCATGTGTAATGGACTACGAGCTACTTATGACGTTTTTCTCTTCACTACCTAAGTGTATGTGTATAATATATTATATTATACATATGCTACAGTTTATGTATAGGTACAAATACTTGAAAGCAAGATATAGACCGTATACCTACCAACACGAGCACGACCAGCATAAATGTAGTACAAAGAATTCAACGAGAATTTTAACTACGCACTCTTGTGTAAAGGAAGAGACGAGATAAGAAAGACACAGATTTGACTGTGTGCGAGTAGGCAGGAAACGAACGAAGAGAGCTAAAAACTTTCCTAGTACTCTGTCTGTAGTAGTGCTGCATAATTCTACTAGCATTAAGTATAGCGTAGTTAGAAAGATGTTACATCACTCTACTGTACTCTATATATAAGAAAACAACTATTACATTATACTCACAAACAGTCTTCATCTTTACACAATTTATCTACTAGAATACAGATATAATATACTTTCCTCCTCCTCCCTCAGTTTCTTTCTCTCTTCCTTCTTCTCCTTCTTGTGATCTCACATCCTTGTCAATATCCTACACTCCTACTCCTTTTACAGCGAAAGAGTGAAATGCTTTATACTTTGCCTCTGGAGCACTATATAAAATGATGTTGAATGTTTTGTAACGAATACATTAGAAAAAGAGAAGAAGTACCACTTGTGAAATGTTATGTAATGTTAAGTACGTACCTATTAGTAATCTTCGTCTGAGGCTATGTATTACATATTGTCCCCAGACTTTCTGTCTTTTCAACAACTTTCTGCTAAAATAAATTGTAACTCTCTCTCTATAAATATTGTATGGTATATGATCTGATGGAATAGAGTAAGTACTAAATACTACATACGAGTATGACGTTATCTAAAGAACAAGAAGTTCTTTAATGTTACGCAAATATAAATACAAATCTCCTCAAAGTCTACAAAATGGAAGTAGTAAAAGACTTAAGTGAGACAAAATGCCTACTAGATTCGAAAGAATATATGCAACTTATTTCCTATGATTTGTCGGAGTACGATGAGTCGGGTCGGGTTGTACAACGTATTCAATTTAGTAGTTAGTCAAGGATGGATCATCACAAGACATTTAAAACAGACTCGTCGAGTCGAGTATACGTACTACGTACAAACTTACACACATATAGGTACATTGAGAAAGAGAAAGCACTTTCTCGCTCTTCTACATACTTACTTACTTAAACAACACTACATAGACTGCGAGAGAATAGTCTTTCTATTCCTTGTGTCTTTCTTGCTTTTCTCAAAAGCCTTCTTCTTCTTGCTTGCGTGTACTTTAGCTGTGTGAATCTGCACTTGTGTGTATCTCAACTCTACAGATGCTACATTTGAATAGTTAACACCGAAGAAGCTCGTGTACACACACACCACACCACACTCTCACTCACTTACTCACTTTCGTCAGTTAGATAGGAGATAGATAGAGAGGACACAATTTCACAATCACATCCGTCCCCAGTCAAAGTCGAGATGAAATTAAAACGTGGCACTCTCTCTACATCAAGCCTCCCAGTCAGTCTTGATTCAATTTCCCATGTCACGTCATACAGAAAAGCAGTAAAGCAACTTGGGAGAGTTTCTCTGTGTGTATGTGTGTCCCAAATTTTTATAGTCTCTATATATCATCCCTTTTCTCTACATATAGCAGCTATATGTACATGTCCCTTCTTAAGGCTCCCTAGATCTCTTTTTACAGCTTTAAGTCTTTTATATATACTCATGTATGTACATATCCTACATACGTATCTTGGTGTGTACTATATCTGTCCGTTCAGAAATACATGTGTTGTGTTATATAATGTATTGTGGTTCAGTAAAGTAAAGTGAAGTATAAGCTTGAATCGACACCCATCCTCACACGTCAAGTTAGGTCACACAACTTACCTAATGCAAGTGAATACAAATACATACAACGTGTGAGTGTGTATGGGACAAACTTCTACACGTCTCTCTCTCTCATACACACTCTAGACTCTACAAGAATGGATTATCTCCTTGAAGAACGAGAAAGCACTCGTTTATTATAAGTTATAGTGTAAAAGTTGTGCATGTATTGAAAACCCACACAACAACTTAGGTACTTCGTGTATAGAGCAACAACTTCATGACGACAACAATACAATGCATTGCATTGACACGCCAAAACCGAATTCTATAGACCGAAGTATTGTATGTATACTAAAGGAGATAACGCTAATACACTAATGCTAGTATAATAAATCCCGAATTAGAAATATAATGTGTCTCTCACTGTTTGTTGAAAGATAGTGGGAGTGGGAGTAATATTACATGATAATATTACTAATGGTATAATCTAATACTCCTATTCTATTCTTGGAGAATTTATTGTATGTACGATCTTCAAACTATATTATAAAACAGATTTCCTCCAGTATTAGAATTACTGCCACTTCCACTACCAGGTCTAGGAACCACTAGTACTGCTTTTAACTACTTTAGTGCAAGATGACTAGTCATAACGGAAAATAGAGTTTGCAGGGTACTATACTGTTTGAAGATTGGATAGTGGTCCAGGTTTTCATCTTCTTATGGCGTCTAGTGCTTTCCTACACTTATCTCCAGAGTCCTCAAATTGAAAAGAGGAGAATGCAGGAGGATTGCTCCACATCACCACCGATAATAGCTAAGTGTGGAATAAAAGAACTTGAGAGAGACTGGAGGAGGTGGTGGTGTGGTTGTAGAAGAAGAAAAAGAGGAGGAGGAGAACAGGAGATCTTCCTGTACGTAGCAATACGTACACCATTGTAAACGTAATGTGCCAGAGACAGAGAGAGAGAGAGTGTCGGTCGGACGGGTGGAAATAACGGATATAATATTATTATACGAAAAAGGCTTGTTATTATCACTGGAGATGGTGAACAGACTTTTTTCAAAGACCAGAACCTGGAGCAGAAGCCGAGCAAATGAGAGAGGAGTCGGTTCCATTATTCTCTAAAGTGTGTATAGAGTTCTACTACAAGGGCTCTGCTCCAGGTTCATCATCATGTTCAAATAAATACAAACGCTTCTTTCGCACATCAACTTAACCCGCAAAAGTACTACCAGGAATAATAGCACCGTTTTCTCTGGAATACATACACATAGCAGGTTATGTACTACTCAAGTAATAGCAATCTCTATGTGTGCAAAGAAGTATGCTGAATATCTAATATGACATTTGGCATACTAGATAGCTTTATACAATACAATGTACAGTACAGTATGAGAAGGATTGCACTTTGGAGGTGCAGAAGAATGTTCTGACAGTATGACTCGCCTCCTTACATTGCATTTCATATATTAATGTGATCAAAGAGACAGAAACAGACAAATAAAAGACAATATTCTACTTTCTCAACTTGCACACTGTACATGCACACGTCTTCGTTGAAGAGAGCTCTGGAGAAGAAAGCACACAAGTTGACTGTAATGAAATAACAGAAATTCCGTTCCACGAACAAAACACACAGAGGACGAAGGACGAACCAGTAGTGTGCACAGTGCAATAAGAAACTTTCCATTGGGAACTTACCACATACTACACACACAACCCAGAAAGTAAGAAGACACAAGAAAATACCCGTGACGGGGCTTTGTTGTTACCCACTGATGCCTTTTCCCTTTCATTTTCTCTACATTTATTCACATCACATTATGTTATTGTTACCTCACCACACACTACACCATTATTGTACATACACACTCTCTCTCGCTTTCTAACTCTTTTCACTCTAATATTATTTTTAAACTTTTACTTAGAAAACTCCTTCCCATTTGTCATTAGTATAGTGTAGTGTCGTGTCTTGTGTGTAGCAGGTACTCTCTGTATTGTACATTACGAGTACAACAAATCTGGAGTCATGTTGATGTTTTTATTCTATTTATTACGCTACAGATTATACAGTGTACAATAACAAAACATAATGGACTAGATACACAATACAAAAGCCATAATTCACTTCTTTGCATGTCTTTCTTAAGGTATATTTTATACATAGGTGCTATGTGTATAAAGCATATATGCCTACAAACGTACGTGACCTCTTTATTTCCAGAGGCAGGAGCTCAGCCTTAAATTATAATGCAGTCATATAACATAGCAAAAATATTGCTCTACATGCAGTACATTACATTGTGCTTTGTTTAGTACACACTATACGCAGTGCATAGATACAATGCACAATAAACAAAATATGCAGTACAATAAGCCACAACCTCACCTTCATCAGTACACCAGCACCACACACTGGTATGTGTTACATTGCAATTTATGTGCACACCTAAAGCTAAAAGATCATATCTCTCTCACATTAATCGTAATATTATAAGCTCTGTATGCGTTCCGAGCGCGACCCCATGTCAAATATATCTGTCTCTCTCACTTTCTATGTAAAGTCATGCACCCAACCACATGTAGGTATAACATTACTATTTACTATGTGTGTTGTGTGTGTAGTAAGGCAATATTGTGTTTGTGATCACGTTTTGATTACATTGCGCATTGCTAAAAGTCTCTTCCTTTCATTCAAGAAAGTTGACCAGGGCCAGGGCAAGGACATGTTGGTGCTGACTGTGCTGTATGGAGCAAGAACAAATAATAGCACCAAGAAGAAAAACCTAGATTACTAAAATGCAATTCAAATATCCTTATCAACACCACACATCTCAGTAAGAACAAATAATTCCAACCAACATTGCATTCCTACTGTTAACAATAACTTATGTCTATTGCATTGCTTGCTACGACAATTTCAACTACCACCCATATACTTTGACTCTTTAATGCACTCCAAAGCAAATCTCTCATACTGACAATGAACCACATGTCGTCGTGCTTCTTGCCTGTGGGAGAGTGTGAAGAAAAGAATGCAATTTAAAATTTCAGTGTGAATGTACATACATTTAAGTAAGTGATATGATAGTAATAAACATTCCTCGTCTTGTACACAATGACTGTGTAGAACTCTGGAGGTATAATGTAAGGAACTTTTCTAACTTACTAATGTTGTAATATATATTTTAATTTTCTATTACTTAAGCATCCAACCTTAGTATTTAAATGGATATTTCGAAGGAGTCCATATTCACCCTTTAATTTTTATGCAAAGGTGCGATATGCATAGTATGTACAATTTAAAATGGAGTTACAATTAACAGAACATCGTTTTTTGCACGAGCAAAAGCTTAATGGTGCTATCTATAGTGGTCACTTAATTGCTTTGTTGGATATTAGTGGCTAATACGTATTCAGAATATTTCTTGTTGTGTATATCACATTGTACTATTAAAGAACCTTATCTTTATTCTAGATCTGAGCGAAAGGTGGGTGAAGCTCGCGATCAATATTTTGCTATATATACACAATGCGATTGGTATATACATATATAGGTGAGCGTGACAGCGTGAGCATACATATATCTGCACTTATTTTATTGTGTATATACACAAACAAAAGACATGGGGAATCATCATAAAAAAGATAACATGTAATCACTAACAAAACGACAGATTGATTTGACCTCATACTTCAATCGAGTCAAGTTGTCGTTTTTCTGTTCGTGCCGAATCTCTATATCTACCTTGATAACCTCCCAAGCTCTACTGCAATTTACAAAACAATAAAATTGCACCAGACGAGTCAATTGACAAAGAGTAATAAAAATTTAATTGAAATGTCTGTACCGTAAACCGTAGAGTCACAGTACATTACAATTTTTAACAAGAGTAATACTACACTATTGTACTTTGTTGTGTATATGGATGTATGTACAAGCAGTAGGGATGTATATTTCTTTTACATAGACTTCTATTACTCTACTAAAAAAGTATGTTTTTGTACAGTGTGTTGCTCCATTTTGAAAATTCAAGCAACTTTCGCCTGCAGTGTATCTGATGTGATAAAAACTAACGTCAAATAAATCATCTCATCATTCATTCGACGACGGTCCAACCTTCAAACGCAATTTCGCCAACAGAGTGTTTCATTTATTAGATTGCCGATTGTACGGGCTGTCGATAATCGAAATTCTATATAGGTAGGAATATATCGGCTAATGAAATTTTTGACTTTCTTCACTGATTTTTGTTTGAAGTTATTTCCTTTGCTATACTACATGCTTTTCAAGACATACTATTGCATTACCTTCAACACTTTGCTTGAATTACTAGTTAGGTAACTAGAATATTTAATAATTCTACCTACAACCTACTAGAGATTGAAAATGCCTACGCATGGATGCACATCAGTAGCAGGCAACTGTGAGCAAAAGCAATAAAAATTCTGTAATCAGTTTTATTGCTTTTACTATTCAATTATTTTTCTGAAGTACCTACATCAAACGAAAGCTTGAAATTCTAGTTAATAAAGATGATGAAGCAAAGGAAGATCTACTTTTGAATAAAGGCAATTAAGCAAAAAACACTCTTTCGTTTCTGAGTTTTGTCTCAGCTTCAATTAATATATAGTAATTAATTTATTTTTCAAGTGAAGATGCTTAAAAGCATGACATTCCAACTTATGATTTTGAAATTGAATTACTTGATCGTGTTAAATTAAAAAACGTTCATTCGGAAAATGCTTTGTGAAGATTTCCTTTCATTTTACGTTTTCGTAGTTATAAAATCCAAATATTTACTTGTTACTTTTACGCTTTTCTTTTTGGGCTAGTTCCTGTGCTTCGTCTATATTAAACTTGACAGAAGCGTGTGCGGCTCGAGTGACAGCTACAGCATCAAAAGTACCGGGATTCGGAGGACGAGGAAGAGGAGGAGGAGGAGATTGCCCTGGTATATTATTTCTTGTTGCAACTTCACTCTCGTTAGTGTTCTGTCTTCCTCCACCTACGTATTTTAAGACAGTAGCTCATGATTGAATTCTAGGAACGAAACTTTCATCTTTCTATTCTCAAAGTGCATATTAATATTATAATATTATTTGCTCTACGTTCTCTGTCCAACTAACCAGAGTCAGAAAGAAGACTACTCACATAATATTTCCATTATTAATCTATTTTGGAATTTCATTTGAAACTCAAGCTAAAAATAACCACAATTTATGCTCTACGCAATTCAGTCGTGTGATGGTGAGTTGGTGTAATGTTCCCAAGAAATTGCTAATGCACATCTCGAACAAGTAAGTGAGTGTGAATAATTCACAATTTCCTGCTAATGCCGCTTTGAACAGTTGTGTATAAAGAAGTGCCAATTACTACGACACGTGTATAGTACCTACGTGTTACTTATTCATTAGAATAATTTTCTATTCAATGTATTCCCATTTCCCATAATATACTGTGGAATGATGGGGGCTCAATAGAAGAAAGAATTTTTATCGTTGTAGTATTTGTATTGAGAACAGCGTTTGTCACATTTATCACACAGTTCGCCGAGTTCGCTACGATTGTAATCATATTATTATTGCCCTCAAGATTTTCAAGTTGAATAGTAGGTTTTCAGAATTCCCTTTAGCGAAGCAAAAGCAAAACATCATTGTAAATTGCCATATTGCCCTCAATTTCGTTTCTAAAGATCGAGTACCTACATGCAATTAGATACAATTGATACAAAGCCATTCACAGTCAGTAGTCAAGTCAGTATGAGAGTATGCACGAACCTTTTTGTGGGAAATCAAGTTCTTTCATCATTTGTCAAGTTGAATTATTGAATTTATCATTGAACTAAACCGGAATATTTACATTTGCAGAATCGCATGACAAGTTCCCATTGGAAATGTCGTTCTCCCCTCAATTGAATGAATCACAGCGATAACCAAGTACCTCTGTATCAAACTTTTAATATTACGCACATCGCAGTTAGCGTTATTTATGTACACACATAATCAGACGACATCATGCTGTGGTATACAACATAACTACAGTATGATCATGATGGGCTATGTGTATAAGCAGTACTTAGTAACAAAAACAATATACGGCCAACCCATAGTATTGTCATCGGCAAGCATGATAAGGATTTGTCAAATTGCAAAATTGCGAGTTTCGTTTCCACCAAAGTAAACGTATATATAAATTATAGTGACTACTGTTTGCTGCACGTCTTCATTACATTTTTTGCATTGCTAATTTCTAAACAATATAATGTACACTGCTGACTATACATGCCTTATTTAACTGTAATTTATCTAACCCGCATCAAACACTTTTTACCATGCGATGCGATGCGATGGTCACGTATATGTATTTACTTACTTTTGAGCTGTGGGTTAGTAGTGCAGCGTTGCAAAGTATTAATTTTGAAATCTTATTGTTAGTAATTAATCACGTACATTTAACAGGGATTTCACTTGCATGAAGCCAATTAAAAACGTAATTAAGTATAATTGTAGTATTAAATACAGGTAAATAATTCTTGTTTTCCGCAAACTTCAATAATCAAAGTGAGGCGAGGATTATTGCAATACGTTATTAAACGAATAGACATTTAATGCTATATCATCAAACACTGAAACTTTTTCGTTGTATGCAATACATATAGACAACAGTGAACAAGCTCATGCTGTAAATTGGTACTTTAACCAGAAAGTCTAATACATGTTGGTGTGCTGGGTGAATGTACTACTATATTTGCACAGGTACCTACCTGAAAACGGCTTTTACAAAAACAAATGCTAGATTTGCGGGCGAAGTTTTAGCAGAAATAAAGGTATAGATCTTAAAACCTAGGGAATAAGTCTGGTAATACACAAGATGGAAGTGGAGCAGATATTATGACTGGATGACTTTGGAAAACAAGTCTTTTCTTTACATCATAATATTATCGTTTGTATGTTAAATGTTACATATTGAAGTACAGGGCATAAAACAATATTGGATTTAAGCAATACGGAAAATACTGTAATAATAATATACGAGTCAAGACTTTCGGTGAGACACACTTTGTATGTATATATATAACTTGAAATCATTCTGCTAAATATTGGCTGGAGGAACTACATGGAAAAGCTAGGACTTTTGACTCTTGTCTTTGTCTATCGATAAATGAATAAGGTTCGCAAACAGGTTTAGGAAACAGCAGCCAACTTTTGGCGATGATATACAATGCCAAAATCAACAATTTGCGGTGGTTTCTGGACCATATATGCTACAGCGAAGTTCAACATCCAGGCACTAATAGCATCATCTAGAAAAATAGGTTTCCTACCGTCAAGATCGTCGTGTCGGCCATTTGTACCATCCTGGACTGCTGATGAACCTCCACCGCCTCCGTCACGATCTGCCTTGAGACGACTGAAAAAGTTTAATCCGAATTCTGCCAAGTTGGTGGGACGTTCCAGCAGGTAGGCAATGGTGAAATCAAGTAAAGTTTCCCGTAGTTCATCTGGAACCCGATAACGTGGTCTGTTTTCCATTTTGAATTACTTTTTAAACGTTTATTTCACCAGATGCCAGAAGAAGTCGTGAACAACAGTCACAGTCTATATAAATCGGTTTTTGTATCCAGGGAACTTATCTGCTTGTTGTTTGCGAGCTCTTTTTTTCTTTTTACTAGATCTCAATTATTTTGTCCGTATCTTGTCAGGTCACTTTAGTAGATCAAAGTTCAAGCTCAAAAACACGGTCTCTCGTGTATAGCAACAATTACAAAGCTCGGATTAGCTCTCGGGACTTGTTCTTCCAAACCTGAAAAATAAATTAATCACAATTAACTTCAATTCAAGTCACATTCAACATTTCCAGAATAAACTTTTCAGACATACATAACAAGTTAATACAATAAAACCGTTCCTAGAAATACACTTACGCAGATAAGTTTAATGTACGTGGTAGTGTATCAGATAAGAATGAAATAACGAAATGCTTTGGGTGTTGGGTTTAGTTTAGTATATACACGGACAAAATTCTAATGCAAAGGCTGTATTTCACAAATTGACACATTTTCGCAAGGAACTTATCAAAAATGACGAGACATTAATGCCAAAGTCATTAAAAACTACGGCTTTAATTTGGTAGTCGGAGCGATAAACAGTACAAACCCCATTAATTTACAAACTTCAATTTTCATAGCAACCTCATTAACGGGTGCTAACCTTGAGAGAAATTAAATTAATGCCTGTTTTATTTACACACACACTTAAACAACTTAACACACACACACACAACTTGCAAACGACCAATGCAATCGCGCTAAAGGAATTTTCCAGCTAAAGAGAAGAAATCTCATTCTTTAACACACACTACTAACTCCTTCAAAGGCATCCCATAATATAATAATGTCAAATCAAACCAACGAGAGTTCATACAAAAGTTTTTTACTATGTACTACTACATCAAACACCATACTACTAGGTGCACTACTGCTAGAATCAAGACCACCACTGTGAATACAGACGGCAGCAGTCTCCAATTCTACACACACAAGATAATAAATGACTTTCCTTGTGACATTAGTATAAAACCAATACATATATCGTTCAAAAACAGTCATAGTCATGTTATACACATCCTATGTACAACAGAATCTTACATAGAATGTTTTGTACATAAATATTCTGTATATCAACTAACAATATTATCATTAGTACTTCACATAAAGACTCACAGCAATATAATAATAATATCCTTCCATCTTTCAGTTAGTTAGTTTGCTTTGGCTTGGCTTG
>JAQFYB010000168.1:0-74080 GCA_034694085.1 Pogonognathellus longicornis
AGCTAATGAAACTAATTATAACCACTTTTCCTACATACAAAACAAGGCCATATAAATGAGTAGGAAAGGTGGCCATAGTACGCATACAATAACTGTCCTCTTCTTTACTCTATACACACTCAAAATATTGTTAGCAAGGAATAGACTATACGCAATGTACGCACATGCTAATACATAAGTAGAATAATAGTATGGAATACTGCTGTAGAATGTATAATAGTTACTATCTACATTATATTATATTATTAGTGCAAAATGTGGCAAGTGTGTGGACTAATGTTCGCGTATGGTATTCCTCGCACAGACTGCAGCTTCATCATATCTGATCTCCAAACTACCACTTCAAATCCTGCATTGTGCGTAGCAACAGCACAACCACTTGGATAAAACCTACCAGCTGAAAAATAGCGAAAAATCCTGAATCCTTTCTTTTTATTGTTTTCATACACTAAAGGAAGAAAGGAACGTTTACAGAACACACACACAAGACAGTTAGTTTACAATAATCGTAATAATGAAAGGAAGCAGACTGAAAACTTAATACGGCTGTAACTGTATCTGCATCAGAACTACTTTTAACAAACTGTGTACATAATATTGTACATAGCTACCCTTAACAGCGAACAGGTAGTAAAAATAATAATGATGCTCATTAATGACGTTTTACATAGAAATTATACAATACTATTGCTATGTAATGCAATACCAACATTATAAGTATCAATTTCACGTGTAAAACGCACTAGTGCTTAAACATGTATGTATATAATACTGTGAGGTTATCATTAGGCGAAATTTTTATTTTCTTTGAGCAAAACCAAATTTTGGTAAAAGTAAAGCTGGCAATGCACTGACTTCACTAGATAGTAAACCTAAGTTGATGAAGACAAGAAAAAGCAGAAGGTTGTTTCATTTGCTGTATAGGTTCTGTATATAAGAACACATGCGTCGAGTGAATTTAATGAGTCCCGTCTGTTAGGAAGTACTAATACTCCTGCTAAGTAACTAAGGACAGACTTGGTGGAAGTTATAGGAAGAGGCAGAGAAAAGTTGGAGAGACTGTTGGGTAATTTCATCTCATCATCTCATTCCTTAGTTTCCTGCGAAATCCAATTGAGTTTACCTGACTCCAAGCAAAGACTACTATGCTACTATGATAACTAAACGATGAAGATGCACAAGAAGAACAAGAACAAGAAAAGCCGTAACTTCAACCTGTGCTTCGATTTTGCTTTGTGTGTGGCTGAGCTGTGGTGGTCGTCGCTAAGGTTCCGGGTTGCCTTCACCTTATACTTACGCCTCACCGCATGCAAGGATTCTTTCCTTTTCCAAAATGTGGCTAGAAGGATAAGGAGCTATCGTGTGTCATGTATTAAAAGACGGAATTGAACCGTAGGCTGAGAAACTAATAATGTCTTATGGTTCAAAAGCTCTTCTCGTAGAAACAAGAAACACAGATTCATCTCATCAACTTCTTCTGCCTATCGCTTTCTTTTATACAGCTATGTTGTAATAATGTAAGTAAGAAAGTGTAAGCAAAACCTGTACACTGGAGTTTATACACAAGGACAATTAAGAATCATGTTGTATTTTCAACGTAAGTAGTATGGGAATATTATTATATAGTAAGTACACTTATACTTTCATACTTGTACCACACTTATACCTAGGCGAGTTTATTAAGTACGGTGCAAAATATTAGTTAAAATAGACAGAGAGAGAGAGCAATGTTATTTTATGCTTTGTTATTGACGGAGGAAGATATTTTGATCTTGTGCGAATCTCAGCATTTCCATTTGATTCCATTTTCCACGTAGTTAATAAACGAAAGCTCAGCATTATCATCCACTTCAATTACGTACATTAGCCAAAAGCCCCGCTAGACACACGGTGTGTGTAAAGGAATTAAAAGTACTTAATAAATAGCATGGAGCTTTCTATTACTTACATTGTACAATGAAGACTTCTGTGTTACTGTAATACAGTGTGGTTTCTGCTTAAATGAGTAGGAATAGCTTTGTGTTTCCCTGATTTGATTTACTTAACAAAGTGAGGTGTATTACAAGAGTATTAAAATTTTCCGAGAAGCTTTGCAGAAACCAAAGTCAAATCAAACTTAATGTAATTTATATTTTATAACCATAGGTAGTATGTACATTGCATATTCAGGATTGTATAGTGCAAAGATTTGAGTGCACATCCAATTCTGCTATCTATGTATCTAGATCATACTTTCCTCGTGTTTTACTATGGTATATATTATACTATCTTCGGAATTGACTTGGTATTTCTATGTGTAGACCTACCAACCAGTAAGAGTCTTTAATATTGTGGAAGGTTTATCATTAAATGTAAATTAGTAATCTGCACTACAATAATATAATTATAATTTTGTAGTATGTATGTATTTATTGTTATAAGACGTTTATAGTTCGGGTTATGGCTATGACGTTACATGGAATAGCGTTTTATATTGCGAGTAATTAATTAGATGTCTAATGATGACTTTAGAGTAAGACTGTGACTGTGTTAGTATAGCTGGTATTATCGTAATACTAGTGTTTTAATAATGGTGGAAATGCTATTAGTATTGGCAATGTAAATACTTGGGAATGTGTATGGATGGAGATAGCATATTAAGTTAATCGGGTTAATTATTTGCCTTTATTAGTAGACTACCCACGCAAAATCATTTTCTGCTATCTTATTTAGCGTAGATGGCCTGCTGTAACTTCGGATCGGGTTACGATCAGAACTGAAGTAGTTCATAAGTAAAACTACACGGGGATCTGACCGAATTAGACGTTCAAACTAAAGATACGCGTTCCAATAGCACAGACTCGGAGTACACAGACTGAAACTGTAACGTCTACAAAGTTAGCACTAACCGCAAAATATTATTATTACTACTTCCTAACTTCCTACAATATAATATTCTGCCGTATATTGTGTGTATTGTAATTACGTGTTGGTAGATCATGCTTAGGATTATGGTTTTGTTAGGGTTACGCTAATTAATGCCTTCATTAAATCTTCCAAACTCCAGAATGGAATGATAGCAAAGATATTGACCCAACAGCACAATACGAGAGTGTAGGTATTAGTAATCTCAGTCTACCTTGAAGTTTTTATGATACATTTCATTTTAATTATTGTAGATCTTTATGAGATTTAAATATTTGTATATTGAAAAATTCAATTTTAAATAGGTTTTCTATGCTTTGTAACCGAAAGTCTAGTCTCAATTTAATGTGACAAACTAATCCAATAATACAATGGAAATAGTTTTTGATATATTGTATACCTACTCCAGTTTTTTCAGTGTGAGTGTAACATTTGTTTGTTTGAGAGAAGTACAAGAATTGTTTATCATAAAGTCATTTTTAAATTGTAGCAAAATTACTGTTAAATTGTATTATTTATAAATATATAGTAGATAGCTAACTTGGATCATAATTCATAATGGTGTAGTAATTGTAATTAGAAGTTTTTACACATGAGTTCATATTATTCAATATGTAGTTAAGAAAAGGCTTCAATTTTTTACATTGAACACAAATAAGAATCTCGATACAACCTACAAAAACCTACATAACGTATCTGTATCATAACCAAACCATAACCGCACAAGAACAGGAAAAACTCAAGTCTGGACTTCCTTTAATTTACAACAAGCCTGTATTGTATGCGTCTGTGAGTGTTTAGCGGAAAGTCCATAAAGTCCATTTCTTATTTCATTTTGTACAGGATGAAGAGTGACAGTTGGTTTAATGGAAAGTAAACACAACAGATTATAAACTCATTCGTATACTTGACGGATGAAGATAATATCAGTTGCACACTCTCATACAGAGAGACACACGTTCACCTCCAAAGGTGCACCATGCACAAATACATTTGCAGTGTACCTATACACAAATCTTTATAGTACATCAACAAAACCAACTAGAAAGTCGTCATCCATCATTCCTGATTACCCTTTAACTGTCAGAGTGACATTTTCTCTCAATGCATCTTTAACCAGGAGAGTGTATATCTTATTGCACAACTTTGTGTCACATTCGAACTGTAAATTCACTTAAACTTTAATTTGAATGTGTCATTGTGGTCTTAAAAAGAGTGAGTGATTTACACATGATATTCTATTTGCTTATTATTAGACCCATTATCTTTCCTGCGTAGTTATAACATGCATATTATATTATTACACATGTAATTACTCATACTAAATGCTAGTATCACACACGTACATTTAACTGGAGTTGTTCTCCAGTACTAAAGTACACTACATTTTGTTATAGGGCTATTAGCCGCAAAGTCTACTTAGCAGAAACTCTTTTACTTTTGTATAGTAAGAGTGAATTTTTCGGTCCAGTTGGCTTAAATTGATTGGATTCTCTATGCTATGCTTCGTTAGTAAATAGATACAACAGCAATTGATATGAATTGTTCCAATATCTGTAATTCTGAATTTTTACTATCTTAAAACTTTATACTAAAGATTCAAAAGCAATATTTCGTACTCTATCTCTATATACATATAGTATTGTACTGTATACCGATAAAATATTGTTATGTTGGTAATAATGTGTATACTAATACATACAACGTAAATAAATTGTAATAGTTCTGGATGGAGATATTTAAAAATTTTAAATTCATTTGAAATGGGAAAAGTGAATTTGGTAGAAGGGGAAGCAAGTAGTATGGCAAGTATGGTTGTTCATTACATTACAAGCGAGCGAGCAAAGGCCCCTGATGTGCTTAAAGAGAGGGATCTCATTGACAATATCGTTTGTAAAAGTCTAATGAGTGAATCATGTTTGGCAGGACCGCATGAATCCTCATTGTAGCCATAGAACGGAATAATAGCACCTACAATGCCATTTGTGTGTGAACACAGGAAAGGAGTATCAATGTTAGTTGTTTGTGCGTATGAAATAGGAAAGGCAATAATAGAAACACCATATAGATAGAGCACCCTCGCGTATAATGCTCATCCAAATCATCATCGTTTCATTCTCATTCATTCTTTCTGTGTCACTTTATTTTCGGGATTGTTCCATGCTAACTTATTTTTAAACCTCAGTGAAACCTAATCCTTAGAATAGCATTGGTGGGCAGTGAATTGAAATGTAATGTAATGTAATTCAATCGGATTTGATTGAGAATCGGCTCGTTATGCTTCGTAAAGATGCATGGGCACCCACACTACCCAGTAACTACTATACAGAAATGTGCATCGGGTTTTTATAAGACTGGTATTATGTACTTGAATTAATATATCTGTTTACACTGTGTGTTGTATTTTGAAAGTATGGTGTAGTTAGTTCCTGCTATTTTATAGATATGCTAAAGTCTATGGATGATAGAGCGACAGTGAAAGTGTTGATTGGATACGGAAGAGTCCTGCAACTGAAGAGGACGAGGATTTGGAAATAAATCCATTTAGTTATCCAGGGTTGGAAGAGATGATGGATTACACTTTAAATTTTAAAAGGAAGTTGTTTTTTGTGTGACTAAACAGCTGAAAATCAATTTAATCAGCTTACACAATCGCCCTTTCCATGAAATCATTCAGTTTTTGCACACAGACCGAGAAATTACATTTTGTTTTTGGAAACCTTTACTTACACCTATATTAGTCTATGTATGAAGAGTATTGCAGTACATAAGCAATTGAATACAGTAATAACTTGTTATTTACGAACTACAAAAAGTTATCTTAAGAATTTCAAATTAAATGGTACCTATACTATAAAATAACAACATTTATGCATATGCATTTTGCATTGTGCTTAGTGTTGTTTGTACAGAACTATTACACGTAAAGCGAAAATAATATCAATACCTTATGTACAGATACTAACAGTAAGTTTAAAGTTAAATACAGTTAGCTATTAAATTAGTATAGGATTAAAGGCTTATGAATTTGCATAGTAATTAAGAGTACACACACCGTGTTCCACCACAGATAGCTTTTAAATCTTGACTCATGCTGAGCTCATTTGTCACTACGTACAAAACTTCATGTATATATGTATAATATCAACATGGGGCGATAAAACATACAACTAAGAGAAGTATGATAAAAAACTTACTAAGAATTTCATGAAATTACTGCTAATAGTTTACACTTACTTATGCTTGAGTTGAAGACTGCCGCTGTCTCTCTGATTGTAAGTTGTATGGTTTTGATGTGCATGTATGATGAGAATGATGACTGTAATCAGATTTTGAAAATGTTTCAGATCGTTCATTATTCTCAAAGCTCTTGGCTTGTAAATTACATAGAAGAGGCTGAATACAGCATCCTCTTTTTATAGAATGGATTTTGGGAGGACACATAACCAAAGCAGACACACACAACTACAACAGGCAAACCAATAATAATCCATGATAATTTCTGATGATTCATACATGAAATCATACAACGAATATTCCACTATTATTATTATACAGTGCAAGTTATAAAGGGCAGTTTAATGTATGGCTGTTATTAAAAGCTGTATTGTTACATAATATGGAATAAAATCTTCTGAATCTACTCCGATATTGGATGCAATAGCTGTTTAGTGTGCTAGTACTTAAAATATAAACCGGAGGAATTGAAAGAAGAGACCCACTGATCAGATTTCATCCGTTACAACCCATACACGCATTTTATACACATCATTAGCATTATGAGCAGTTACAATATAGACAGAGACTATTAGGGAACAAGGCTGAAGGGACACTGTACTAAGTACTAACGACAAGTATATATGTATCCCTATGAAAAATAAAACGTGTAATGTGTATTCTTTATACACACTATGCATGCAATTGACTTGCTCTAGGTTTTTAGAGTATAGTCTCACCCTAGTACTGTGTTCTGACAAAGAGAGACAAAGCTATATCTACCGAAGAAGGAAGGACCACTAGGACTATCGGAGATAATGAGGAAGATATCGTGAACTGCAGTCAAGTAAGTCTTTGAGCTGTAAATTTTGTGATGGATGAATCTGCGGTCGCGTGCCATCAACAAACGCCTGTCCCACTGCCTTTTATTTATCTCTGCACCGCGAGAAAAAAACTGTTCCCTACAGAATTCTCCTATATTTATGTACACAAATATATTTTACACTTTTCGCCCAAGTCACTGTGCTGAACTTGAACATGTAGACATTATAAATATTACAACTTTAGTTTAGTATTAAAATTTACTAAGAATTATTGGCACTACATTTTATAATTTACAAAATCCAGTCAGTATGGATTAATGTACCTACTTTAAACTCTTTGTAAACTATCCGATTTTAGAATTTACATTTTTTTATATTACAGGAAAATATCATGCAATATTTTTTAGTGTCTTCCTATAAAATAATTCAGTGCTAATTAGGTTTGAAAAGGGCTAAGGCATACATTGTGGTTGAATCTACTTTATTAATTGTTTTTTAGTTAAATTGGAGAATCTGTAATATCTGTAATAACTGCAGTAAGCAGAATAAAAAAGTATTATCCCATATCGATACATTTACACACTACACTTATGCATATGAAATTTATATTATGAATGAATCTTGGAGAGGTTTTCCGAATGCACGACGACCCATTTTCATTTGTGTGTCATCAGCAGATTTCGGTCGAGTGTGTGAGACGAAGACTGTTCGGTTATGCGTTAGAGTTCCCCTAAGGCCGCTTTGTCAGCAAACGAACAAAAGGACCTTACACTTTCATATTTTCGTATACATTTCCTATACATGATAAAAATACAGGAATCTGTTCGTAGCACACAGCATTTTAAGTACATGTAAGGTATTTGTCTGTTGCCTACCCTAATATTATTCTGATTTCGTATGTAACACATACAAACAAACATTTATAAATATATCCATAATATTATTGTTACGTATTACTAGAATTAATATACAGACCCAGTTCGTTCTCCTTTAATGTTTAGTATCAAGCAAACAAAATCAATGGTACAGATACTCAATTCTAGAAATTGTTGTTGCACTGTACGTTTATGTTTAGGAAAGCTAGTATGCAGTAAATGAGCAAATATATGTAATGAGCCCCATTCATTGAAAATGTGCAGGAACTATTCAAGTTAGTTCCTTAATATGTTTGAACGCATTTGAGTAATGTTTAAGCAGCCCTCTCATAACAAAAACTGATATTGCATGTAATATTATTCTTGATTTGGGGAAACGACCGTGTGGAGCGTTTCACACGAGTACACAGCAACAAATACATATCATCAAGCTATCTATCTACGACGAGATTACAAAAGCAAGTCAATGAGTTGAGAATGATGCTGATTGACATTGTTCTGAATAATGTTTCTGTGTAACTGTGCGACTTTGTGGATGAAACTTGGAAACAAACCCTTCGTTCCTTTCCTATATATCCTTTTCCTATTTATTATTTGATATCCTATTGCTCTTCTACTACACAGGAACGTGTGTGCAGCACGTTATGTATGTAAAATGAGATAAATTCACAAACCGCATTTACCGTTGCACTAATGTTGTATAAAACTTGAGCGAAATTGAGCTGAAAATATTTTAACATACATTATAAATATTTTCCAATACATCATCCAGATTTTTAGGATATGGAAGGTTTAGGTGTACATAAAATATAAGTATGGTTTGTATACTGTAGGTAGGTACATCACTTTTCATAAAGCATGCTTAATAATTTTAATGGGTTATTTTAGTGTTTAATTGTCCAATGACTTGTAAAACTTGATGTGTTGCATAACTAAAGGGTAAAAACGTCGTAAACCCCATTTCTCAGGTTATAAATTTCGGAATAGGTAATAATGTAACACATTTGAATATTATAGGATGGAAACTTTCATGCAAGGTAAAAAGGCAAAAGGATATCACACTTTTGCAGTGTTTTTGATTTCAGAGAAGCTAGAAAAATTACACTGGGTAAAGTTAAAAAGGTTCTGCGAAGGAAAATTTAATTTTAATCAGAGCAAGCCAACCTTGCTGATAAATAAGCCACACTTACATCGAATGTATACTTTACTTAACTATATTATATTCTACCGATACTAGCATGGTATATTTTTTATAAGACTGGACGTATTCCCAAATCCACCTCTATATTTTATAGAGAGATAGTCTTAATATAAATTTATATTCATGAATGAGTTACGGGCAAAATCGACAGCGACACACACGTTCTGCCCGTCGTGCCTTGCATTACATGTGATGTGATATTCCCTTCTGATAAAATGAATTGGAAAAATTTGCTCGTGGCATACTGAAATTCTCATCTTGGCCCTTGCACTGTATCATGTAGCTATATATGACACTGACACTCATATGGGGTAGGTAAGTAATACTACACTGTAGATAGGGTTGCCCTAGTATACGTTTCTACGTAAGGTATTCATTTCTGAATCTAATGCAAAGTAATCTCAGGTCATACTTCGACAGAATTATGTTTTAGCTTTGTAAAAACACAGCCAGCCTTCCTCCACCCTTCTTCCTCTTTCCACTTTGATTTTAAAGTGAACTCAACAATAAGTCGAAGGATCAAAAAGCCATAAAAGAAGATGATGATTAATATCGAGCTGGAACCGGGACGAGAGCAGAGTAGAATTAGTTGTGACAAGTTATACTCGAAAGAAGGGCGCGGGGGTTGCTTTGCTCCTTTATTATTGGAATCTCTCCGATTTCTCTTTTTACAGGCTATTAGTATACTTTTACCCGGCAACACAACACTATCTACCCGCTTTTATTACCATAGTGCACTACAATATAGCACAATTGACCTGGTATATAATAATGCTGGCTAATAATGACTTGCTTAGTGCTATGCTATATACACCCAACACACATAAAATCCCAATAGCATTATTATAGTTGGCAATACAATGGAAATTCTATCCTGTCATCGTAGTAGGAGCTCTTAGTAGCAGACTAATTTACACAGGGCGACAGCATTGCTTGTAATAAAATCGTATGTGAGTTGTGCATGGATGATGGAAAGAGTCTGTGATGTCCTTCCCTATTTATTTCTACGGCTATTTCAGCTAATAGTACGGTCACTGAATCATCGTAAAAACTTTAACTGTCATTTCCAATCAGAATTTTCCACATGAATCCACTATCCAGCTGATTTTCCAAATGGAAATAATATCTCGACTACTTATCTCTCTCGGTGCATCTGAATTTTCACATTGTACATGTGTGTGTTTGAGTAACACTGTTATGTTATGTGGATTAATATTTTCTTCGTGCATAAAATGCACTAGAGTGCATGCTTTATAATATGTAGGTAGGTATATAATGAGTATATTGTATTGGAATATGGGAGTGTGGGTATAGAATATGCATTTACTGCAAAAGTGCACTTTGCATTAAAGTTGGTAGAATATTTATGTATATGTATGAAATATTGTGTGTTTATAGAAAGTACATCTTTTATTTCACTTGTTTTCTGTCATTTGAATCCGGTGTGGTATTAGTGTTATTCATAACTACAATAGGAATGTCATGGATCACTTTCTCCTTCCTCTAAGTTCCATTCAAGTGCACATAGATACCTACTAGTTATTATAAAGGCGAAGAAATATAGTGCGTTGCGATGCAGAACGAAAACGCATTACAATACAACAAAGATATTGAATAGGTGTGTGTATAATAGATGTATAACAGTACAACAGCATGATGTAGCTATTTAGAATTCTGTGGGAGGTTACTCTATTCAATGTTGAGTCAGAATAATGCATAATGACAAGAAATCAAAGAAACGCAAATGAAATGCATATATAAACAACTATGTAATACCACATTGCAGCTTTTATTCTTGCTCTCTTGCATTTATTTTGTTGTATTAATTCCAGACGTGATTCCCTTTGCATTTGTTTTGTTTGCACGATTCGGACCAAGGGCTTTTGTTTGTAATTTGGGTGGTTCACTTGACTTTGTGTGTCTTCTTTCATTCTACATTGCTATTTGTATATTGTTACCACTGCCACCAGTGTACTCCACTAAATAAAGATGGAAACTATGATTATTTCTCCTTGCATAGGAAGTATATGCAGATGGTTCTTGGATATGTACATACTACATAGCGTGATATCGGAGGATGTTTTATGTTTCACGGTGTTTTCTATTATGGAGATTGTTGAAGTTCGGAGACAAGGCCAGTGGAGTCGGAGAAACGGAAGATGCGATGGGATCGAAACAAACGGATAATTGTAATGAGACAGATGAATCACAAAGTCAATGGCTTCGTTTCATTTTCCTTGCATCAATTTATTCTCTGTCCGGAACATCCCTTTCCATGTTTCCCAGACTCTGGAGGTGTACATCTTTTCCCATTGCTTTCATTTCCTCTTTAGACGTTTTTGTTTGCTTCCTATTCTTCTGCTACTTTAAACCATACTGCCCCCACTCTCATCTTTGTCAGTGCCTATATATATGCTGTGTTATATACCAACATGATATTATTATCATTTACACCGGTATGTTTCCATACTAGTATTAACAATACGTACCATTAATGCATACAGCTCGTAGCTCGACTGTGATAATACGTAACAACACATGCACATACTTCAGCCATAACAATATAAAATACAATAGCTTAATATTTATCTGTATTTAGTCCAATAGAGTTAAGATTTCTATCATACACACCAAACTAACTAACCAATAACCAATGTTTTGTTACTTTTAAGTTTACAACCCAATATTACGTACCAACGAATGACTAATCTGTGCATAATATTTAATACACTTTATCTTTGATCATAAAGATAGAGAAAGCGGATTTTAATTCTTTATGTGAAAAAATAAATGATTCTTCGCATTTTTATAGCCATGACAGAAATGGACAGCTATGATTCTTGTATTTTATCCTGTAGTATGATGTAGTAGCATAAAGAAGAATACGGACTTTTATATAAGATAGCCATACCTAGTACATTATAATTGACTCTAGCTGGACACATACAGACAGTTTTTGCAACGCTATACTATTATGATCTTGTTCTGTGTATTGAGATAGACAAATATTAGTTTGGTCCGATAAAAATATTAGTAGCAAGGAAAAAATGAAGGAAGACGGAGAAGGGGAAGTTTATAACGCTACTTTCATCGTATCTCGATTTCCTTCAGCTTTCCACAATTTGGATTTGTTTATATACGATCAAATCATATTGTATTATATTCCTTAACTTGATACTGTTAGCTATACGTGCAGCATCATCATTCACACACAACACTTGTATGTGATATTAATATTACATGCATTGTATAAGATGTATTGTACAAATGTAGCTACAATAACTGGACAGCTAGATGCACTATTGAAAAGTGTCAAAAGTATTGTAGGGAACAGGCTGAACGCATTGTCGAGCATTTTTCTATTAAGGGATTACAAGAAAGGAGAGTTGTACACTCTGTGTGTTGTAAATAAATCCTGCAAGCACTTGAGTCTAAATAAAAAATACCAACCCTGTAACTTGTCCGGGTGAATTTGTGATCTTATCCGAATTTTCGGGGTTTGTTACTATACACAGACACAAATACTCACTTTTATTTTACCCCCTATATACACACACGCCCTTGGAAGACAGGAACATCCGCTGGTCGTGGCCACCCCAATCAGAATAAACGTAATGAAGTTTCATCCCCTAGACCAAATTGATTGAATTGAATGTCATGTCCACTCCAAATGCTACAACTTTTCTTAAATCTATCGTATTATACGCATTAGACGCTTTTTATGTACAATTCTTCTCCTGCACACCACTCTCGGCAATGGAATGCCAGTTTTTCTCTATATTTACACAATGATTCCCCTATAAATACTTTAGTCCGGCTAGATTTACTTCCAAAACCTATATAGTACACACTACTAAACAAAATACACAATTTATATACTTATGTGTGCCTCGTACCTTGTATTGTACCTAGGTATAAAAAATACAATCATCCGCATCCCCTTAATATTATTCTTTGCCCCTTTATTCAGAATTTGTAGTAGTTGAAGCCAAGTCAGTAAGTCGTCACAAGAAGTGTAAGCATTCAGAATTCAGAACTGCATCTAAAACGTGCACAAAAACAGCTTCGTTGTATTTATATACATACAGAATACTTACACTGTATTTGTTGTACCTCATCCGCTTTTGGTATACAACATGCATCTAAAATTCTCGTCAAAATGATTCTTTGAGCGAAACATCACGTTTTCTTGTATTGTCTTTCCGATTGCTTTTTATCTAAGAGCTCAAGCAGCAATATAGCGCTGCTCTTTCATTAAAGGCTATTTATTTCCTTGCTCTTTTGTTTCCAGAAGACTAGGAGCGGTTGTAGTGTGTAGTGTACTTGTATGTAGTTGGAAAGCAACCCTTTCTTTGAAAGAGGCTTTGAGTTTCATTAGTATTAGAGTTAGAACGAGTACTACATAGTCCATGGCTTTTCAAGATTTTCAACCCTTGCTTACTCTTCTCATCATGAGATTTCTAATTCTGTCCAGGTTTCTTCCGGGTAAATAAAGGGTAATTCCAATTCTAACAAAGACCATTGAAGAATAAAGAAAGTCAAAGCACAAGACACACAATGAAAATCCAATGTAATAAAAGAGCGTTAAAATAAGACATTGAATTGTCTCAGGTCAATCTTGCTTGGCTAATGTGATGTTATAACACTCCGAGTCAAAATGCTATAACGTTTAAGGGTCTACTACAGTGTACATGATAGTGTACATGATGATGATGGTCTTTGTGCAACTGTAATTTTTTATACGTGTTGTAGACACACAACACACACACGGGGATGCAATTCGAGTGGATCAAAGGACTGGAAATGGAAATGCTAGGTAAATTGTCGTTGTAAGGAGTAATCGTTGATTTTCATTAGTAATTATTATTCTTCTTGGGTATATTTTATTTGAAATTACAAGTTAACCTTCCGTGTCATTCTATGTGCCATTCATTCTTTGCAATTCTCAATGTCACAGTCTTATTTGGAGGAAACAAAGAGAAGGTTGTTTAGACTAGGTTTGCATTTCTTTCGTAGTACGTATTATTAGCTAGTTTCTTATTCTTATCTTCTACACGGTAGATAGTAATATAAATCCCGAACTCGGGTGATTTCCATGAATCTGGCAATGAAGATCGTCTACGCAGCAGGTACTTAACTAAGATGGAATGTTTTCTCTGTTTTTCTTAAGAGGGGCAGTTTTTTAAGTAGCTAAATTACGAGATGATAGTACCTACACGACTTGAGCAGTCTTTCCTTTCAAAATATCTGCAATTAAATCTCCCATTTCCAGAATGAACTAATAAAACAAATTGGTCCCAAAGGGACTCATTATTTTCCTACACAAAAGACTCAAGCAGAATAATAACACTGTTCTAATTCTTCTCTGTTAAAAACAAAGGTTCTACTATTGTTTGTAATGGTAAAAGATGCTCCTTCTTTTGTGCAATAAGTTAAATTGTAGATTTGAATTTGTTTAGTCCACTCGGGGCTTTACTGTTTTATTGATCTACTTTGGCAATATTATTTTATTAATTCCTCGCATTCACATTCACATATTATACTAATTTTGGGAAGCCATTGCATCGTGGTCCAGGTTCAATTAGATTTAAATGCAATTTGAATGCAATGAAGTTTTTAATTACACAATACATTAGAAATCGTCAATTTACAAAAGACGCAGGTACGGACGGACAACCGGACAAGTTGTTCAATGTGCCCCAAACATTTCAAGCATACAGCCGTCATGCCTACAATATGTCTGTAGATAAAGTTTGAGTAAAGCAGCAAAAAAGGCATCGGGCCGTTTGACCTTTATAATTACTTTATTACAATAATGCACTACCAATAAAGTAGATTCGTTTAAAGTGTTTTGAAGTTTGTATAATAGTAAGATGTTGTATATAACTACGATGTTAATGTTAAAAACTGTATAATTTACAGTGAACAAATTGTGAACTTTTATATGTAGGTATATGGTAGCCTCATCTAGCCTTCGTATAAGTAGGTATGTGTATTTATATTTAAATATTTAAATAATGTTATGATGTTTGATTAAGGAGTATTAAAGATAATTTCATTGCTTCATAAAGTGGAAGTGGAAGTTTGTAGATTTTGTGTGACATGGAGTAAAATTGACTGAGATAGGAGCTTAAGTTAATCTGTGTATAGTTGGTGCAGTTGTTATCTAATAATATTATTAGTGGAGGTTTAGGTCTAGTTTACTTAGTAAGAACAATACAGGTTGGCGATACATTTAATCTTATGGTTGTTAGGAGAAGAGAAGACGAGCATAGGTAATTTGTCAGAAGGTTTCGAATTAATTAAACCTTCCCCTCTCTTCATTACTTCAAGCCTCTTCAATCCCGTGCTCTCAAACAATATCCCTGCCCCTGTATACAAGATACAGCAAGGAATATATTTCGCAGAGAAGCAAAACCTTTTTCAAAATACTGTCAGATTTATACTGTCCGCACTTACACAAGGTAAAAGTACGAATACATGTACACTAGTACACTAGGACACGCTTATATACGTTTATAATAAATTGTATAGGCCGAATAGCTAGTTCCTTTAATGTTTAAGTACAAAAGATTGCTGCTTGTTGATAGTAATAGCTGTAAATATAAATACAATCGTGTCTTCTGTGTGTTCTATACGGTAAAATTATAGGGATCATGTATAAATCCTGTGTGGGAGATTCGGAGTCTCGAATGTCTACTTTTTCCGGCTTATATATCGAGCTTTTTCTATTAAATGTCAGAGGGCTACTCTGAGGATTGAAAGCCTTGTCAAATCATGGAAGTTATACATTACAGCCTTTCAAGGTCTGCAAATATCTTAAATCATGTAATCTCAAATGAAGAATATAGTTCTGAAGCATCTGTAATATTATAATTGAGGATGTTTGATTCGGTTATTTTTATATGCATGTGGAGTTTTAACCCGTTAGTTGAAACACAAGATTCCCAAAGGGAATCGCTTGCTTTTCAATCATGAGCTTGAAAAATTGATCCTAATTGGAAGAAAAAGGTTCAATTTACAATTATTTAGCCAATTATCTGTATTTGCTAAAAAGTTACGATATATTTTTGTACTTACATCATATTATAATCAATAATTATTTATTAGGAATATTTTTCCTATAAAAAATTATTATGTTATCAACGCTGATGAACAGTTAATATTCTAGAAATGTATATTCGATTAACTGATAATTAAATAGGTTAATAAAATACCCAATGTTTTCTACTGAAAAATGTCAACAAACATTTTGATTCGCACTCTAAGCATACATCAAAGGAAATAGGTTCACGAAAATAATCTAAAATTTCGTGTTTTTCTTAAACCGTTGGTTTTTACTATATGCGTACGCGTACATTCCTATACGCATTTAATAAAATACATTAAACTCTCACTAGAACTATGTAAGATGATAAAAATGCATTGAATGTGAATTGATTTTACTCTCACTATCAACAAAGCTTTTATAAACGTGTTTTCTTGATAGGTATTGTAACATTGGTGTGTGTAAGTATATTCCATTAATGCCAACAATAATTTGTTTTGCAGAATGTCTCTGCTTATTATAGGCTGCTGACAGTAGGGATAACATTTGTCGGCATTAACAGTGCAACATCACAAAGAGAGTAAGACACATAAGAAAGTAACAAACAAAGGCTGAGGTATCTATACATACAATGCTATGAAGTGCATGCACACAACAATATTAAATATGTGCAGAACCATCAATAGATGCATTTCCCATTCATTACATAAATGTATATAAAGCACGTACGGATTAATCACGCTAAGGTTGAATGTGGTGTCTATTCTGCATTAGCTATGAATACTTCCCTTATGATCTTATCAAAGGAATTAAATGTAATGTGTATATGCACAAGGGCCATAAACCTACTGAACTATTATTTCTTTTACCTTCCGGTTACTACTCTAGTTTTATCCTTAGTTTGTACTTGTAGCTTCACAGTAGGCATCGTATTCATTATATTCTTAGCGTTAGGAAGACCTGACTCGGAAAAAAATGACTAATTTACATAAAAATCATAAGTTATATTTCTGTAAACAGACTGACTTGTGGACTTGTGATTCTGTAATATAATATACGTGCATCTACACAAAAGAAACAGTGTCCACACATGCAACATGAGATTTCATACAAAATATACAATACCTACATACAGTGATATCTATAAGTTTGCATACTTTATGCTAAAAACAAGATGGAACTATACCTAAATTAGTTGGGTTAGTTTATTCATAGATTGATTTGGCCATAGCCTTACAATCGTTAGAGAGTTCCAACTTCGATTCTTGGCTAGGCGAAACTATAATTTTATTATTTGTTAAGTAAACGTAAATGAACCTACAGTAATGATATAAGTTGTTTTATTTCGTAGTGTATAATAGTAATATTTGGCAACCAAATCGAGTAAAACAAAACTGTCTAATACCAATAGTATGTTATGAATAACTGTAGCAAATATTAAATTAAAAAAATTAAAAAAGCACTAATATGAAATTTTTGAAAATGCGAAGTTACTTTTGAGATACTGTATATAATGGAATGAATAATATGTTCATACGATTTCAACAGTAAATTTACAATTTGATTTATTGTGGTTTCTGCCGTGCACCTTTAATTTTGTGCACTTTAGTGTTGGAATTGCATTACATTGTGTTGTATATTTCCTTCAAAAGAGCATAGCAATTTGCCTATAATACTGAACTATAATGAGGTTTAACGATTAATCTAGTGAGGTATCATCATCATCAATGTATATCTTGTACAGTAATTTGATATATAATGTAAATAAATTGTGTGCATGAATGAGTATATTATAATATATAGAGAGTATACAGTAGAAAATGGAAGAGAGACAATTAAACTACTTCTCACACTACATAGGCATGTTATACCTACACTAACATTGTACATGGCATAGCAAGTGGCTTAGCATAGATGTGCTACTAGGAATTCACGTTGAAGTATATAGTGGCAGTTTTATTTCCCATGACAGACAAGTTTTGTCCGTTCGGTCGGATGTTTTAATTTGACATGAGCATATAATTATCTGTGTGCATACCTAACTACCTGTCCGTGAGGAGAGATTCATTTTTAAGCCTAGTTTTGTCTTCTTATCTCTCAAGAATTTTTATTGCGTGCTCTACTTTTGACACTGCTCTTTTTCTAGCAACCTTTACCTTTAAAACAAATAAGTTTCAATTTCTACACAACCTGCTGTGAATGTAATGCATATTGTATGAACATGCATGTTTAGAGTAATTACAATTTATTAATTTGTTAAAAGACAAATGTTTTTCAATCATGTGTTCAAAGTATTGTGAACTTGAGGCTTGAAATATCATTTTATTTACTATTCATACACATGTAATGTACACATGTTTAATGGCATATGGTTTACAACAGGGTATCGACATCTCAATTTGTGTAGTACATTGTGCTAAATATAAACTTTGCAAACCAATTTAAAATATATTATTATTGTAAGTAAATCTGTGGAGTATAGGCACTTAACACTTAAGGATTTCATTTCAATCATGTAAAAGCCGTACTCTTACAAAACTTATATAAAACCCAAGTTTAGTAGAGTACACTATAAAAGATATTACAAAATTAAATATGTAACTGTTATATTTAGACCAGTTTCAAGAATAAAAATGATTACTATGCGCTATATAGTAGTATGTAAAAGTGTTAGATATTCACCGAAGTGATTTGGCAGTCAAGAGCTAATTAAACAATTGCGTCAGCAAGCAATCTGATGAATTGATATGAAGGAGAAAAGGCTTTTATAAATCATTTGCTTGTAATTTGGCAATGTAATATACAGACACTCTACAGCAATTACAAATATAAAATTTATTTTAATAATCATTACATTATTGAGTAGATTGAAACGGTTGCTTTACTCAACGTGTATAATGTAACCAACAGATTTTAAGCATATTAAATGCTGAAATTCATATCTTTATTTTAGAAGTATAGCAAGATACTTATATTGTCATTATAACAAATTCTTCCGCGCTTTATTAATGCTTTTGCCATGAATGTACTATTCCTAAAGAATTTCTGTGACCATCCTAATCGAAAGTGAACAAGAATAAGTTTCATTTTCACCTTAATGGTTGTTTACATTCATAAAGCATTAGCAAATGTTATTCACCTTTGACAAACTACCAAAAATGTATTAAACGCACTTAAAAATCATTAATATAATAGAATTACATGTAGTGCGTTAATTGTTAAATCCAAAAAATAGGTCATTGTATTACTATTTTGCAAGAACAACTCAAAAAGCTCCATTTACAAACTAACTAGTTCACATTCAATGAAAGTTGCTTTAGCTCCCGTTGTTTTAACGCGACTCTGTCTTATCAGCAAAAAGATTTATGGGAAATCGAAAAGCAACTTTGATTTCCGGAGTAACTATACTGCACTATAGCTAATTCATAATTGTAAGTTAAGTACTATCCTCTTGCACTTGCACGTAGTAAAATGTGTAAGAGAATATTACCCACTTTACAAAAATACCTGTTTTTCAATGAAGACGGACATTTGCACATACTTAAGAACATGCTATCCTTTACACTTGCAAAGTGTGTACAAATCGATCTTTTTCTTATCATATAATATCTATTTGGAGTAAAGAAAGTAAATCCTCTCGTAGTACTTAGAATAATAAAAGTAATAAACGAAAGGGAACTCAAAGCGACTCGATTCTCGTGTAATTCTCACAGATTTGCATAAAGTTCATCACACACGCCTTCTGCTCATTTCATTACCACCGTTGTTGCACTACTATAATATACAACTTGCATGGTAAATTGAAAATAAAAGCAGTACCTATACTACCGAGTGTGTTGAATGAAGAAGATTCTATATAAGATACACATTCCTTTAGTCTGTGGAAGTTCTCTGTGTTTAATTTATTAACTCCACAAGCAAAGGCACACGTATCACGTTTCATATGCATTGTGTTTCATCCTGTGCATCCTTAACCTAATACACGCTGTAAATGACTGCTACTATAATAAATCTATGTAAATCCATTATACCTTACTTATATTATTGTAGTACACATACGGCACGCGTGGTTATATACGGGTAGGAAATGTAAACATGTTTTGGTTCATCCCATTACTTCCGGTTTATACAATTATTGCAAACTGCACCGCATTTAGTATTCTTAAAGGCATTGCTTTTCTATTACCGACAATTCTTGATGATAACCTGATAGCTTAGGATATAATCAACATTCAGCACGAACGAGTTATCCTTAGCACTGTACACCTTCAATAATACAATCCTTTTAGATTATGGGAACAGAATCACAAGAAATACTACAGATACGCACTATGCAGGAATCCTTACATGTAAATGAGTGTGGAGAATTTTTTAACGTGCATTTGCATTTCTACGCTTATAGTGTATACCTAGTGTATCAAATAAGCTACCTGCTTCAGATAGTTTAAAATTACTTTATTGTGATTGTAATTTGATTGTGTGTGTGTTATAGTTGCATTTGCATGTATGTGGATGCATGTGTATTATTATTTTGTTTTTATTGTGTAGATGCCTACTAGGTATACATTTCTGCACCTACACGTGTGTGTACGAAGAGTGTGGTGTATTTTAATCATGAGACAGTTAGACTTTGGATATGAACTAATGGATAGGAGATGACCTGTTTTTAAAGAAATCTAGAATACTTCTATTAACAAGATGTAATTTCTTGTGTCGCTGTCAGTTTCATTTGACGGTTGTGTGTGAATGGTTAGTAACGTTGGCCCTTATTGGCCTTGTGTTTATAGACACATAGTGATAGTTTTTTATTTTACTGCATTAAAAGTTCAATAAGTGAGATTGGAAATTTCATTTTTTCACAGTGGAGACATTTACATAGTAAAAGTGTTGTATAAAAATATATTTTGCAAAATGAGATCAAAAATTCATAGGGTTGGACTCTTCGCCACATTTCTTGTGTTCTTGCTATGCCAAATTTCGATAGCACAGTTCTTCGATTCAATTAAATCCTTCAAATTCGGAGACACTAAAAATCTAAGTAAGTTTGCAGAAGTTTTTTAACACTTGAGTGATTTTTAGTACAAGAACAAAGTGTGTCATTTCAGAGAAAGTGAATTCATGAAAACAGGGGGATGAAAAATAAAAGTGAATTTATATTTCTCTTTTTAGGATACATGAAATTAAAATCAAAGAAAATCACAGTATCTGGAAGCTCTGCTGGAGGAGCTTTTGCCATGCAGTTGTATCTCTCACATTCCAAGATGTTTAAAGGAATTGCCATTTTCCCTGGTGGTATGATTTTATCTAAAACCAATTCTCAATTAATAGTTTTATATTTTAATTAAGACTTGATGCAAAGAAACATTTAGGATCTGTAACACTAATAACACTATGAATATGAAATGTAGCGTAGAAGCTCTAGAAGTGTTGAAGATCAAACAAATGTTATTAATCCTCTAATGCTATAATATTGAATTCGTAGTTCTTTACAGATGTGTGGAAGCCAATGAGGATCAATTTTCAGGAATATTGGGTTGTGTCAACGGGGTTACGAATCTAACGAAAGTAAAATTTTACCTGAATATTTCAGGACTAATTATTAGATTAGAGTATCTACATTTTAGTTCAGTAATTAAAATTATTATTCATGACATGATTTGTTTGAAATTATTCATTGTGTTTCATGTATTTTATTCTATACCCTTGTACACAGGTTATTGATATTGTAGAATGCCTAGAGGATGACAAACTTATCGACAAATTAAAATATTTGAAGAAGAAACGGCATTACGTGGAACATGGATACAATGATGAAAAATTCTCCTTCAGTATGAAACCATTAATTCCAAAAATTTGATTATCTTTCAACATTTTTTCATAATTCTTCACTTCGACCCACTTGTTTATTACTTAATATATTAATAATAGCACTTACTTCAATTTAGATAACGGAAGACAAATAGCAAAATTCTTCGGTGAGTACAGCCACTATGTCCGCTACCATGAACATAATGGAATTCATGGAATTGTAAGTACACATTCGTATCAGATTTGAGAAAAAAGAATGCAATAAAAATAAGGAGTTATCGTCAAGATTTTGAATCTAATAACGTTATTTTAGGCTACTGACTCTTGCGGCTTTAAATGCGACACTAAAATCTATCTCAACAGTGGTTGTCTGAACTGTGGTTATTCTGCCGTACATCAAGGACTCAGCTACATTATGAAAAAGAAATTAGCTAGAATACGTAAGTTTGATTCTAATTCTATCGAAGCTGTTCCAAATCTGTTAATAACAGAAAATAATGGAACACACACAATGAAATAATTCAAAAAACGTAAAGCATGAGACTTTAGTTTAGAAACAAATAATAGGTATATTTAGGAACATACATATCTAAACAAAATTTGACAATATCAGGTAAGGGGTACTTGGTAAATTCACGACGAAATTATACAAAAAGACCGAATAAGTAGCTAAAATATTAATTTCAGAGTCGAAAACTGCAACTTGCTATCAAGGTAAGAATGTTGCAGGTTTGGCAAGATTTAACCAAGAAGAATTTGTACCCAAAAATATTTTCGGACTGCCTTCAATCCCAATGGAGAAATATGGGTATATTTACGTGCCACCGCGTTGTGAAGCTAATATAACACTTTGTTCACTTCATGTCGCTTTTCATGGATGCTCCCCTATACAGTAAATACAAATACCTCTTCTTTAATATAATTACAACCATTTAACAACACTAAAAGAAACATTTAACACACATTTTTATTTTTCAGATTATTTGGTGGAATTCCATGGCACATTACATGTAGTGGCTATTTAGAAGTTGCTGCTGCTAATAACATTATTATACTGTTCCCCCAAGCTGCCATACAATACTCAGACCCCTACTCTTTCATAGGGTGCTGGGATTTCGTTGGTTATACCGGACCTATGTATGGTGAGAATGAAATATTATGTGAAAAATTCACATTTGTTAAACAAATCTATGCAAACATTTAGGCAAAAATTTTCAATGTCTATTTCATTTAGACAAATACAAATGTATTTTTGTTAATTGTTGTATTTTAAAGGGACGAAACAGGGAAGTCAAATTGAAGCAGTATACAAAATGATCAGAAGATTAACAAAGAAACCTTCTCGGAACTTAGACTATTTTGAGGATGACTACAACAATTCCTACTAAACTACGTGACCAGAATTTCGCATCAAAAATCGCAAAAATTGCAATTGTATTTTTATTACAGCATTTTAAGTTCTTGTTCTACTAGTAGTATAATAGTGAAGGAAAGAGAGGAAATTATTATTGTAGCTGCTATTTTTAGGGACATGTCTGTGTGAATTTTTTACATGAGAATGTTTGTATGTGATGTGAACATGACAAAGATAGTAATACCAAACCAGTTCAAGTACTTGCTTATTGTTAGAAGTATGATTTTACAAGAGAAAGGAACTTGAGAGTTTTGAGCAAAAAAAGCTCTGATGAAATTGAAACTGAACCTAATAATTTTTGTTATGCTTATTGTTGAGTATTTATATTTCTAGTAGCTAACTATTTATGTATTTATAACTGGATACAATGTACAAAAGTGACCTATACAATAAGGTTGCCCCTTGGTTTAATTTAACTGCTAGTATGCTCCATACAGTGACAATTTCTCTTTTTAGTAATTTATGGTAGAAAAGTCTAAGCAACTACTTAAGCGAGTTAAGTCAAAATATTACCAAAACTTTGAAATGTTTTAACTTTAATTCATAAAGTGGTTTGTTTAAAGTATTTATTTACATTACATGTTATCAGTTACATTTACGCTGTCTGTTTTCAGTGTTTTCATGCAGTTTCATACCTATTTATATATGAAGAAGCGCTTTTTGTTTTTGCATTGCATTATCATAACGGAATAAATAGGCCATTATTTAATGTGTGTTTGTTATTGTTGATGAAATGTGTTAAATAATAATAAAAATTAATTACACTATAAAAACTAATACAAAGGTATAGTCTCACTCTTGAAGATAAAGTGTGTCTTAAAACTGCTAGTGCATTTTCCTTTTCTTAGAAAAAAAGTCAACAATACACTGTCCCTGGCTTTTGTAGCATGGGTACTGCATTCTCACAATATAAATTTTATGGAGACATAAAAACAGAAGGAAACTTGACTCTGTTTGCTATTTGGAGTTTTAAATGTATTTCTAACGCAAAGTTAATGGACAAGTTTATGTCTCGTGAGCCGCTTTAAAAATATTTAGCGTCTCCATCTACAAAACAAAATAATCTCAAGATTTAGCTCGAAAAGGAATGAAATGAAAAATAAAAGTCCTACTGAATTGTCACAAAGTCATAAGAAAATGTGCAACTTCTCCCATATCCATTCTGGAAAGTGTCTAAGAAAAGATCTTTGTCTCTCTAACAGCTAATATGTACAGCTGACTCTTCTACTTCCATTTTGCCATATATATACAGTATGTGTGAAACTTATTTTCAGATTGAGTAGGAAAGACACACATTCTTGGAGTTTACTTAACTATATACATAATAGTTTTATACGAATTTCAGTCTAAATCCTATGTAGTATGTAATACTAACTCTACTAACACGAACAATAAGGAATAACGGGGTAAAACAATTCACGGATATAAAAAGACAGCACGGCAGAGCAAGGAAGGACAAAAATCCAGTTTCCTTTATAAAAGTGTATAGATGGAAAACTAAAGGACATAAAGCAAGTTTGAATAGTTCTCATTCCTTTGAGACAAAATGCGGATTTAGCTTGTTGTACATATAGAGAGACAGAGCAGGGGTTTCCCAACAACGTAGCAAAGATAAAAAATTGCTGCAGAAATTTTTTCATAACCGATGAAATATGAGAGGAGGACAAAATGCATGGCATAAGCCTGAGGAGACCAGATGGCTCGGGTTGTTCAAGATCTGTGTAGCATTTCCCTGCTTCTTCGACAAAAACGAAATGGCTACCGGGGAAATAACAAACGAGGTGACTTGACACTCTGACGGTGAGTAAGGGAAAAAACTTGAACTATTGACACAAAAGGTACAACCTGCAAATATCTCAAGTCAAGTTCCAACTTCCATAAGCAAAAGTCTAAGGTAGGGAATCCTATTCTTCTATACGAGTCCGAATCAACTAAAATCAAGCAATATCGCTATCAATATATATTTAAGGCACCTTTACATACATACATACTAGGTGCTACGAATAACTCAAGCATATAAAATATCCCTATTAGTGTTACATGTAAATCTACAATGTATGTGTGTAGACCGTCAAGAAAATATTTTTGAGTATAGGAAAAGTATTTTTATACGACAAAAATGTTTAAGTTCCTATATCGGGAAGAGATTTTTGTTACTACGTAGTTTTATGGTATAACGTGTCGTTTTCTGTGATTGTAAATGAAATGCCAACTCTTAATTCATTTCGCCCGTTGTCGTCGCTTTAGTTATTGACGATATAGGTTGTACAGCGTGATAACTATGGCGAAAGACGACAATTTACAATGTTCTCGCTCGGACTGAAAATACTTTCTGTTTGATACTTATGCTTGATTCTCGTAATACTTTCTCCATTGTGTTATAGTTCTGATATTATTATTACCACTACTGTACACACAGGAACAACGAAACGACGACGGAACAATCCCAACAACTAAAGTCAAGACAGAACAAAAGAAATCTCCCGTTCCCCCCCGCAAAACTGTAATTGATTTATCAAAAGTCATTTCATATTGAATCTTTACACTCTCTGGAAAGAGTAGGAACTACATACGTCTATACGTAGTGGTGTTAGCAGGGAGTCTAATATAGAAGACATTAGATTACAAAGCTACCCTAAAAGCTATTATTCATTCTCCCTTTCTTCATTTACAGCAGCAGCTCAAGTCAAGTGTTGGTTCTTGGTTGGATACACTCTGTATAACAAAATATAACATTAGCAAAGAGTCTCAACAGCTACTTAATTCGATTTAGAGTGCTTAAAATTAAACACAATCTACTCAACACACAAAAACACTACAGATTTCTAATTAACAAGCACATTTGAGTTTTTAATTATTTCATTTTTCATTCTTTACCCTACTACAATACAAACAACGCTTCTGAGATGTTTTATTGCAAAGGACTCAAATGAATGACAATGAAGAATGCGTGAATTTATAAGAGAGCAACAATCAAGTGCTCTTTCCGTTCTAACACAAAGTTTAATTAAGAGTAACAGTCAGTTTATTTTTTCACACCTATACAACTACAAATAATACATTTTCATATTCAAGTCAGATTATAATCGTTATGTAACTGTGAACATCTACCAGGATAATAATAATTCGTCAGATTCCTATTCTAAATTATATTACATAGTACATTATCTCATTTTGAAAACATAAATTCACACTATGGTATACCTAAATAGGATGCATTCTTTATCACAAAAGTAAAACTATGAAATGAAAACCACAGGTAAAAAATCACAACATACAATACAAATTACCAACCAAATATAAACATTACGTATAGGTTCTAATGTAACATTAAAATATATTTGCACATTATGGAGTGAACATTTTTTAGTCTACATACAGATTTCTTAAGCTGTCTACTACTGAAATACAATACAGATATTTGGTAATGGGAAACACTATTTACCACCGACCAGAATACGATGTTAAAAAACTGGAATTTTATATTGAGGAACAATTAGCAAGTCATCATCCAACGTAAGCAAAGTCTGTTGTGAAATGAAATAGAAATAATTATTATTAATTTAGATTCAACAGATTATTCATTCATGGTTTGAGAATTTTTGGCATACATGAAATAATACGTGTATACTTATGTATTGAGAAAAAGATTTACCATAAATGAACAAAACATGGCTGCAGCGGAATAAAAATGCCATATATCATGGAAATCATAGAAGCCCATGGCTACACACGGAGAATTCTTTACCCGAGATTCAGCTGCGGATGTTTCCCAAGAAGTGAGAACAATTGTAAAGTAATACAAACCGATGAGCCAAAATGTAATTGACATTATCGCATAAATTAATGGCTGAATCGATAAAACGCTTTTGCACTCTTTATGGAGAAGCTACATTTATTTAAAAATATTAAAATCAGATCGCTTATTGCTAATGTTGTTTTTAATGTACATCATAGATACTGCATAGAGTGCTTACTTTCATAATGGAATAATAAGCTGAATATCCAGTTGAGTTGACCACAAAAATTGTAAGAACTTGAATGGCAAAGTTGTGTTTATGTAAAACAGTCCATACACCAAGAATGAGAACTCCATTAAATACTCCTCCTCCTAGAGGTAGAATGAGTTTCAAACGTCCACTCAAGAAACAAATCTTCCACTCCACATGGTCCTCTATTTGAACAACCTTGTGGAGTCGTCTGCTCAACCATCCGCAAGAAAAAAGGAACAAGGCTTTATACACCCCGATAAAAGTTGTCTGAAGCTCTCCGTTTACTAAAAACATATAAATCTCACATCAAAAATTTAAACAATGTTTTGAGATTTGAAATATTTCTCAAGAAGTTACAACGGTTTTGACTAGAAATTGAATATTAATTGTAAATTAATTCTACAATGTAATAGAAAATGTTATACTCAGAATATTTCCGACGTGGTACAGGTAAAACAGTATGAGAAAAACAAAAATTCCATAGAAAATGGAAAAACACAGCAGAAAAGTGTAGCTCTGAAACATGAGACCAAATACTGCAGAGCAAGCTACCATTCCTAGGCAAGCAAACATCAGAGTCCTGAAAAAATTAATAAAATTTCATTTTTTCTGTCGATCAGAAATTGATTCTCCTCTTTTTCAACACAACACCTGTATTAAATTACTCTACAGACTAAAATACTTACGCACTAATGTAAACAGGATGGCGATAGGTGTACACATTTGTTATGTTCAAAACAGCGATTACATACATGAAGGCCATATCTGCATTTGAAACAATAAACCAAATTGAAATGTAATTGTTTTCGCTTTAAAAATCAAATTAAATGTCAAGATTTTGATTACCAAATTGAAAATTTGACTGATTTGGACAAATGTGGTAAGTTGCACTCATGAACCCTTCAAGAGTATGCCCCAAAGCCATTGCAACATAGTTGCCCATGGGTTGAATCGTTCCATGGTCATTTCTTTTTAGAGTTTTTGGGAAAATAGGCCACCATTTTTTCCAGCGAGTATTTTCATTTTGAATATCCAGCGGCTCAAGCTCTCTTTCGTCGGAAACACAACTTCTTTCCCTAATCCACACCAAAACTAAAAAATATATGCCCAGGATAACATAGCCAATATTTGAGAAGCTATGATTAAAGTCTTTGAATTTATGGAAGGGATGGGAGCAAAGATAGTTGTAGAAACACAAATCCTGCTCTCCTGTACTTTTCATCACCTGCGAATGAAAAGAGAATAAAATACCCGTAAAAAATTTATTGTTCTGGTGCTCACAGTCAAAAGTTTATGGAGTGAAAATATTACTATACAGAACAGACGCACACACGGTGACACACGCACGAGTGTTTACGTCCTACTCAAATATACACACAGAGACAAAGAGAGAGGGAAAAGAGCTAGGATTTATATAGCACTTACTTCCATGTAGTGAATGATAAGTTGGAAAACGGGAACTAAATAAAATATCACGATGGTTATCATCGAAAAGTAGTAACGTTTGCTCTTTCTTAACAAGTCTGCGTCTCCCATTTTACGGATGTGACAGATAAAAACTGAATTCTGAATGGGGAAATGTGAACCAAAATCTTCGTAGCTTGCTGAAGAAAGACGGAAATCTTCTGGATCTTCCTTGCATTTTTTTCGATACTGATCATCAATCCGACACCTGTCTCAACAAATAAAACACCAGCTTTTTTAAATATTTCAAGTTATTCCACTTATATGCAAAGCATAGAAAAATGAAAATATAAAAATACGGACGTGATACAACTAGCATTAAGTTGTAGGATTATATACACACACGCATATCCCTAGCTTTAATTAGTGATACATGCATGTATTGGATATAATCATAAAAATATTTTGCTAATTGCAGATAATATTGATTAAGTTGATTGCATGCACAAATGTGTTTGTGTAAAAATGTTTTACCTGAGCCTGTGGAATATTGCAAAAATCAAGAACACAGTTGCCACTAAAGCCCCGAAGAAAAGTAAAGGCACTATAATTGGCCAAAAATAATCCGACTCCTTTAAATCAGCTCGAGCTACTACACGCAGAGTTTTCTCAAATTTTCTGCTGACATTCCTTGAATGGGGACGAATCACTCCGAAATCTTGACTACAATGAGAATCATCAGGGAGAACAGAAAACGATATGAAGAACCCGTTAGGAAACTCACGTCGCTGCAATAGGAAGGTAAATATTTTAGTTGATTACAGTTTCATCCATGAAACAGGTTATTGTGCTTTAATTTGAGCCATGTTTTTATATATATACTGCTTCATGGACGTTCATCCTTCTAATTACATACATCTAGTCAATCTATCTAGGCATGTGTATAATTAAGAAAGAATGATATGGGAATTTTTAAGTAAAGTTATAGTTCTATAAACAAAACATTTAAATTAATACAAAACCAGAAAAATATTTTAACCTAATAATGCTTTGATTACAATTTTAAGGGACTGCTATTAGAATGAATACTTGGCGTAATATATTTATAATATTGTTATATTCGTAAATAATTGAGCGATCACTTTTTTACCTGGATGGTGATTCCAGTTTGAAAAGTAACTGTTTGCCAAAATCCATCAAACCGGATGTTTGTCTCTTTGTTTATGACTGGACACTGTAAAAGAAAGCATCTTTAATATTTCATCTGAAAAATATATTCTTCATTTGATATTGTGCATGTAAATGCTGAAAAATTAATTTAAGTTTTATGCGTTCCAGTGTTTTGAATCATACAATACCTACGTTATGTAGGTAGGTATAAAAATTACACTTTACATTCATACTTTTTCTCTCTACGGTGAGTATACTACATACTCCTCAACTGGTTTGAATTTCCAGGAATTAGGACATTCATAAGACAAAGATATGAGTATTATATTAAATACAATTCTATAAAGTAATTACTATCTGTAAATATACATTTGTACTTAGTTTAAACTAAACTTGGAAAAATAGTAACTTAAAAGCATTACATTAATGTAATTTGAAAAAATCAGAAAAAAGCTGTAGGTACAAATAATTGTATGCATTCATATTTTTCTGTGCTGTAAAATCGCACGAAAAAAAGTTCTTCGCACAATTTTCTGCAAGTGCAAATTCATTTTGCACAATGTCTGCTGTTTTGTAGGTGGTAGTGGTAGGTAATGGATAGTTTATTGAAGATCCGTCTGTGTGAGAGAGTTTCTCATGTAGCGTGATGTCGCTAGAGCAAGAGAGCGTTGAGTGAGAGGAATCGTGAAAACATCTTTCGGCGAACTTATAGAAGAGAGCTTTGTTAAGCTTCCTGAGGATTCGTCAGGCTCACTTTATGAAAACTCGTTGCAAGGATCTTGTATCCAACGCAAAGCTTCATGAGTCTCTTACACACAGACACACACAACATGAGAATACAACACAATGACCTTGGCAATCCCTCCACACAGAAACGAAGAGGAGCTTTACGTAAATTACATTCACCCATTGGAGATTTGACTAAAAATGTTGTCCTCATTCAACCTCCCGTCTTTTCTACTCGTCTGCCTATGTCGGGTCTTTTACTAGTTCTCTTCTTTAAGCGAAATCTACGCTCTTTGCCCTTTCCAACCTACTCCGACGCTCTTCTTTTTACACCATCTGACCATTCTGTGTCGCTCGCAATTTCCCAATGATTTTCCCCGTGTTGGTGTTCCCTGATTCTCTAGTGTGTATGCACCTACACCTTATATTTTTACTATACACATATCAGTGCATGCTTCATGGACTCAAATCTATATTGTATGTATACACTGGAGAATTTGCAAGTTTATTCTGCCTATACAACACTTAATGCATGTGTAAACGCGTTAGATATACATAGAACACAATTTCGTTAGGTTAAGTCCATTACTGTAAAAGTATTACTTACAGTAATATACGTACATACAGTAATACTTTTATACGTTATGTAGTAAAAGTTATATGTAGTATCATTCACAATTCAATGATGAATAGAAACATTTTACAGTGATAGTGAGTTCAGTTTTTATTTTGTCTTAAAATGAAATCAAGCTGCATGCTATTGCTTAGCTTGTACTGTTATAATTGTTTAATTAGCATCCAGAAATGTGCTTATAAAAAATGTATCAAAATTGTGCTGACACAGAGATTTGAATAGATATTTTCAATTGCTTTTATGTTGCTTTAAGTGTATGAAGCGAAAAACAATTAATCCTTGGATAAATGCGTTTGTTATTTGTATGGTGTTTATAGTTTATCACAGTTACTCTGTCAATGAGGATGTTATTTGACTATTTAGTGTCTTTAGTATGCATTATGCATTGGAGGAATGTCATTATGTGAATGTGACATTTGTTCATTAGATAGAAAACAAATCATGGTCATGGTGTTAGTTCTACGTAAAGCTAAGCTTGTGAGGCTATAATATTAATAGGCAAGACTAACAATAAGTACGAATATAAAGTGTAGAACCTAAATGCATGGAAGGCCTGTGTGTGTCCCATATATCTGTAATGACGTACTTAATATAATATACGCATTTATTTTTAATTTTTGCTTTTGAACGTGGCACACTTACCTTACCAAATCTTATTTTGTACCAATTTAACTTCTTTAACAGCAATTTTTTAGCTATTCAGTGAGTGCTTTTCACATTATAATTTTGTCGTTCTTAAAACAATTCTTTCATATTTATCACATTACTAATTCTAACTATCTGACAAAATAATGTTTTATCTAGTGCACACTCTTAATATTCATCCATCTCCTACTATAAATGATATACTGAATGTACCTATGGGAAAACCCACCAACGTCATATAAGTGTCACACCTAGCTAGCACCTTGTTTGCTTCAAAGATATGCATGACAAGTCTAATTTTTTCTTAATTCTGACTATTAACTTTCTAACTGCTCCTTTCTTCACCTTGCATAGCTTCTTGAATACTGAATACTGATGAATACGAGGAGAATTTATATAATTAGTTGAGTATGTTATAGTAATGGAAAAAGTTTATGTAAAGGGGATATATGTTTTCTTAACTAAGCTTAATCAGCAAGATGATTGAAAGATCTTTGTATTGTTATTTGGATCAACATTTGACATTTACTAGTGAGCAAATATTTTTTAATCTCATTTCAATAATAAACTCAAACATCTTTTGGGCACTTACAAATTTACAATGCTTTCAACAAGCATTGTTGTATCTGCCTCAATTTCAAATAATATAAGACACTCTATGCGCCTGAAAGGTATTCTACTATCGTGATCTGAGTTTACTGAACATCCATGGTTGAGACTACCAGCATGCAGCATACCTACTTACTTTGTGCTTACATTTCCTTTTCTTGTAAGATAGTAATCTGAATCTAACACTTCTGGATAATATTACTAATACTAACTACTAATTTATTATTATAAATAACATAATATTACAGTATTGCCTTGCTGCTTTCAATAATTCACTCTGAATTTAAGAGATCTTTACGTTTACAAGCGACATAATCCATGGATATAAATCAGTAATAATATATTACGAGCTTGCACAACCAAGATCTGAATGAAAATTCTATTATCATAAAAATAATGAGAAGAATAAAATTACCTTTGGGCTTTGTACAGCAACCAGCATGCAATCAGGACTATTGGATTGCACATGTATAAACAAAATTTCAGGGGATGTCTTCTTGAAATAGTATTTGTAAAATGTGGGAGAACTCACGGAAGTTTGTACAATGTACTCTGTATCCAATCTGAAAATATTGACAAAAACACGTTCACTCACCATAAGATAACGTAATTGTTTGTATCATGAATTTCTTAAACTTGACTATAGCACGTTTTATGTAGTCATCATAATTTATAAATGCCTAGTTAAAACTGTACATGTTTTCAAGTAAACTTCTAAGCTTACTGGACACTTAAATTGCATGTAAATCGAAATCCATATTTTAAGATACAGAATTATAAAAATAAGAGCTTGTGAGGTCTAAAATTAACTAAGAAGTTTTGAAAAGTGATCTCACTTTAAAATCGTATTCTGCATGAAGGTCACAAATATTGTATAGGTGACTACTTTTCTGCTACATGTAGAGATTTCAACGATGACAGTTCTAGTGGAATCTTCCTTGTATGGCTCCATGCACATTGTTCGGTTAGCTTTGTGCACATATTTGCTGAAACAATAATAAATTGAGTGTAATTTTGTACTTATATGAATGCATCATTATGTAATGTCTATTGTATTAATAAATCATTTCTAAAAGTTGATCATAGTAATTACATATGCAAAAATCTTACTTTGGATATTTATCTGAACCCACGAATTGAGGAAGATTCCAAAATACTGAGAATGTGCTTTGTTTCACTGTAAAAAGCAAAGGACAGCTTCTTGACGCGTTTGTTGCCACATAAGTTTCCACAAGTAGATTGTTTTTCTGTAACATACATTGTACTATTATTATTTTCAACTAAAAAAGCAGTAAAAATAATAATATTAGAGTTTTTCACATAAAAAGATGAAAAACTATGAATAAGAGCTTACGGAATAATTCTCCAGAGTTTCTTTGGGAATTAAGAATTCGTAGACGTGTTGAGTGTTGACATTAATTGTGGTGGTGTAAGTGGTGTCTAAAATGCCTTGTTTGAGGTTAAAACGCACAGAATGAGAGGTTTTAATTATAAAAATCAATTTAAAAAACAACACTAGAGCAGTTCCTGTAGAAAAACTAAATTGACACATACTCGTGTAAAAACAAGGCGTATTGGTGTAATATCCTAAATACAACTTGAACTATTACACTACGAGGGAACTAATATGTGTACATCCGTTACATGGAATGTTTTAGAATAACACACAACCTTCGACTTGATCCACGGCTAATAATGAGAAGAAGTGACAATTAGTTGACAAAAGAGACGTGTCATGAATAGAAACCTGGAAAAAACTCAATCAGCCGATACGAATGTTTGTCAGTAGCAATGGTTTGTACATTACGTCAAATCAAACACTGTGAGTGTATTCATAGTGTCTTGGCTTCTTATTATTGCATTTCATTCAACTTAAGTGGAAGAAAAGAAACTGAAAGAGCAACCACGAGTGAAAAATTATAAAATAGAGCATTATTGGTGAGTTAGAAGTTATAATGCGTATATCCATACAAATACACATGTATAAGCATACATACACTAAACTGCAGACAGACACACATTTATTTTTATTGCTGAATGCATGGAACTATCAAGTTTCATTTGCGTGATGAATAGAGAACGAAGAACGAACGACAGAATGTACAATTCTTGGGTCACATAAGAAATCATAGCTAGTACACACATCTCACATGGCAATACAAATTTGTTCTTCCGAGAATATTCGTCTGTTACTAATCTCATAGGCTTCGGGTTGTTCATTCTTGCTGTAGTTTTAAGTGTGAATGTTTATCACGAAATTTCTTATCTCTTTTTCCGCCGATATTGCTTTCAACAATAAACATGCAGATATTTTATTATTCACTTGCAAATGCAAAATAGAAAACCGACGCTGATAAATAGGGCCAAGTAAAGGACGTGGGAACTGTTGTTTAGAATATGTCTCATAGTAGTGATACCCAATTCTAGTCTTTCATGTTTGACGAAGTACTAATTGCATTTATAAATCTTGCTTCCCAAAGCTTTCAGTAATGACGACAGTATATGGTGCTGCAAAAAATGCGTCGCGACTTTCTTGAACGTCTTAAGTCATTAAAGTGTCATTTGCAATTAGCCGGGGTCAGTTCCACGTAGATTTGAACACTTAAGAAGCTTACAATTATTTAAACTACACACACCACGCCGTTTTAGGTACATTGAGTACATTCTATACTAAGAAATTTAATAGGACACGTCATATACACATGAAATGAAATTTTTGATACACAAAAATACTGTCACATAAAATGCGGCTATACAAAATGCGCTTATAACTCTTGTCTTGTCATATTCAATGGGCAAAGTATTTCTAAACTACTATGGTGAATGATAAAATGTATTAGTATGTATACTACTTAATAAAACTATTACATAAACTGAATGTACTAATCCATAGCTTATAAAACGTGTGTGGTACTTACAAATAAGTGTCAAAAATGACGGCTATAAATTTAACACTTAATGGAACACAGTTATTAATAAATTGTATGTAGATACAAAAATTGTCTCACAGCTACATATAAATTCAAATGACCGGAAGTCTTATTTTATTATTTTATTGCATTACTACTACATGAGTATAGTAATGACAGTAATGAGTCATTGAGTGTGCGAGTATCTTGGGTTTGCTTTTCTCAGTATTGAATACCTATATTATAGGTATCTTATTAACTTATTAATTACACTTACGAAAATATTTTCCGCATTCTTTACTTTGAGCTGTAAAAGAAGGGAATTAACTCTTGCACTAACAACTAATGAACTTGTAACTTAAGTACATGTAACTAACATACTATTCATAAACAATGGACAGCATAACAATTTAATTCATGCGATGTAAATTTCTTACTTTGGAAGTTGTGGTCAACCACTTATCTGATTGTAGAGATGAAAATTATTTTATTGATTGTGTAATGTCTTTAATGTGAGTCGTTGATTTACGAATTGAGAACAATTTTTTTTATCTCCAAACGAAGATTCCCTATAATTTTACTATAAGTGTATCTTGGTTTAAGTACTTTTTTAATCAATAATCAGAGAAGCAAAGGCAACATTTATTTGGTGTATTGATAGTGCTGAATGCTGATATGCAATATGCGGATATGCTTAATCTTGGAGTTAAGAAAATTGGGGAGTTAATTTCATAGACATTAAACTATTTACAATTAGTATTGTGTTTTGAATATGTACCCGTTTAATTCTATTCAAACAAATAAAGGTTGTTGGCCTGCATTTTGAGTTAATGTTTACACAAAGCTCATTATAACGTAAACAATTTATGTACTAACATTAAGTGTCCCCTATATAATGGCTATATACATCGTATTTCTAAGTAGGTATCTATTTAAACACACTACAGAAAACACGCACAAAGAAATGTACAGCATAAACAGACATCGACACATTCACAATGATATCTTCGTTGTCCTGCTGAATAGTCCCTAATAGAGGCTAAAGGTACAGTAAAAATATCACTAAGTAAGCTAATAAGTAGAAGTTGGACAATGTAATTCAATTACTAAAGCTTTATCCTTCACCATGTCAATGACAGTCAATATTACTGAGTGCAAAATTTATGTGTCTATATTACTTGTATATGCCATACTTTATGCAAATCTTAATACGCACCATTCGACACTTGCTATGTAAGAGCAAGTATATTTATTCCTAGTCAAAAAAATAATAATGATTCATGTGTACTATTATATTAGCCTGTGCTTGAGATAAGGTTTTGGATTTCAAATGACGTAAACACAAAAAACCTAGAGGTTAACAGTTAACTAGAGAATCGTACATGTGTAGTAGGCAAGCATAGGAATGCGAGTATCAAAACATAGGAATCTTTGTGTGGTGTGTTCCGATGTGATAATCGTCAATTGTAAGGAAGAACTGTTTATACAAAGAAAAATCAAATGCATATATCAATATCAAGGTTAGAATTCTCGGGTGATGGAAAAGATTCAGGGTCATTTCAAGTGCATAAGTAAATTGAAATATTAAAAGTAACATACCATGAAAGAATAGAAAAGTCCTCCAGCTGAAAGCAAATGCCAAACATCATGGTTATCATAAAACTTGGCTAATATGCATTCGTCATTATTTGATCTGGACTCTGCTGGAGAATCTTCCCATCCACTTAAAGGCTTCATAAATAAATACAATCCGGGTATCCAAAATACTAATGCGAATATCCCGTATATTGCGGGCTGAATAGATTCACGATTAAACCATTCTCCATGTAAACTCTAGAGATGAGACATTTTTGCATATTATATTATTTATATTTATATGCAAATTTGTTATATGTAGCACAGCGATTCGCAAATTAACAATACACACATGAATAGCAGTTACTGAAAACTGTAGGTCATTATTTACTGTCAGCGAGATATTATTATTATTGAGTTTGAACTGTACCTTCATTATTCCGTAGTACAGGACATACATGGCCAAATTGAATAGGAGTACGTAAAGTACTTGTGTAGCGAAGTTATTTTCCCTCAGAAAAACCCATGTGAAACTCATTAGAAAAATATTGGCAAGAACGGTCCACCAAAATAAAACAATATTCGGATGATTCTTCCCTAGGTATGTGGAGTCCCCTTGCAAACAAAGTTCTTTGCATACTCCGATTAGTGTAGGGAGTGTCTCACTAGACTTCTCATCTAATATTAGAAATATGTCATCATATTTCAGAAAAATATTATCTCCAATAGAAATTCGTTCTCCATTACACACACTTTCAATACATTAATTCAATGAAATATGTATGTATACTATAAATATAATACCACAAATTTAAGGTCTTGTTACTAGTTTTACAACAGCATTATTAAGAAATTACACTTACATCTTGCACGAGTGTCGAAGGCCAAATAAATTTGAACCACAATGACAATAATTACATGAAGAACTGAGACTGAGATGTTAAAAGCAGTGCTTTCGGTTAGCAGACCAAATACTACACATGTAGCTACAGCGGCAAGAGTGATGAATGTCAATGATCTTAAGAATAAAAAAATATAAATCCATCTTTCACAGCTATACAGATAAACATAACCTCACCTAACATCATTAACTGACTAATAACTGTTGAATCTGTACTTTTTTTGAAATAGTCTTATTCTTACTCGCTCATATGAAGAGGGTGTCGAAACTGATAAAGTTTGATATAACTGAGCATAGCCATTGCATACATAAATGAAGTGTCTAAATAAAAAAAATTGAAAAAATGTAAAAATAATGATTACAGTACATATACGCATATTATATGCACAATGTACACTAATTTATATAAATTGGCTTTACCAAATTGAAAGTTTGATCGGTTTGGACAAATGTGATATCCAGCACTTAGAAATCCTTCCATGAAAAGTGCAAAGCCCAATGAATAGAAAAGTCCATAATGTTGATACGTTCCATGCTCTAACCCTCTGACGATTTGTTTCAATCCAAACCCAACAGGTTTTCCATCGTTTTTTGAACTGTAAACTACAGTCCTTTGTCGCAGTCTCACAAATACCATGAATATCGGTCCTAGAATTACGTAGCCGATGTTGGAGTAGATATGGTTAAAGTCCATAATAGAATTAAGCGGGTGAGAACAAAGATTATTGTAATAGCATACATCGTGTTCTCCTGTGCGGTAAATTACCTACAAAACATAAATGTCTCTACAAACCTTAACTAAATTTATTTTCCAACTTAAAAAGACCCATCATCATATTTAATTAAAAATACATGTTTACGTTTAGGTAGCTAATGATTAGCTGGAACACAGGAATGCAGTAAAATACTGCGATAGATATCATGACGGTGAGGTATTTTGTAGATCTGTCCTGTAAATCTTTTAGCTTGTAATTATCCACTTCGTCGATATCATTATTATCCCTCATGAATTTCCCCGATTTCATGCAACACGAAGAATTCGGGTTTTCTACACTGCAATTTAAATATAATAGTAAATCATAATTTTATTACATAACAGTTTTTAATAGATTGATCAATCATCCACACTGCAGTACACTATATGATATTCAGTAGTCAGATTCATTGTATTTTATGTGAAAATAATTGTCATGTAAAAAATAATACCTTCTATCTTTACTGTTGATAATGAGAGCATTGTGTGATACGTAGAAAATTATCACAGTCAAAATTAAAAAGGGAATATAGCCCACTAGAGGAAGGAATGTTGGCCAAACGTATTCGTTTGGATGAAGGGCTCTTTCGATAACGAAACTAACAAATTTTTCCCTTGGAATTCCAATGTTATTTTTCTGTGTTTCCACTGCGCTACGACCACTAGATTGATATCCATCATCATTTCTGCAACCTTCATCTTTACTGTTTACGGAAAATACAATAATGAATCCAGACTGGAAATCCTTTTTCTAGAAAATGAAAACGATTTGTTCGTCATCAATTTTTAATTCTATACATTGATATTTCTTTATGAAAATATTAAAGCAGATCCTCATAGTCCTTACTTCAACAGTGACTCCGGTTTTAAAGGTGACAGTTTGCCAATATCCAGTGTATTGAATATTCGACTCTAAATCAAAAATGGGACACTATGGAAGAATACCAATATTGAACTTAAATTCATTTCAAACATGATTTTGTTATTTGGGTGCAGAGAAACAATGAACATATGAAACACACCTTTGGCTTTTGTATGGACAAAATCATGCAATCAAATGTGTCTGAAGTGACTTTAATTATAACCGTATCAATATCATCAGGAAAGTCAAATCGGTAATATCGGGGCGTAGATGGAGAAACATATATTTCCACTCTTTCCCACAATCTAAAAGTGTTTCACAAATATTTCACCAAAAATGAATTATCTATGTATTTACATGGGATATGAATTGGGTGTCTATTGTGTGTATGACCATGAAGTATAGGACTTGTATGGAAAAATCTTACTTTTTAATGAAATCATGATCAAGTTTCAGCACTGTAGAAAAACTGACATCTTTTTCACTGCACGTTGCGAAAATTGCATTTACTGTAGGAAATAATTTTGCTGTTGGGTCTATGCAGAGTGTGCGACCTCCATAGTTATACCTGTCTTTACAAATATTTACTATTTACATTTCTTCGTGTAGGTAAATGATTTTCCTCGCTGTAATAACTATTATGACATGACTCTGTTAATATCATTAATCCGATAAATCCGATTGAACTCACGTTATTCTATCAGAATCACCTGAATCAGCCTCGAGAACAACGGGCATCTCCCAAGAAATAACTTCTCTTCCTTTTTGAATAGCCACTAAAACGGGACAATCTTCAATTTCTTCAATGTCATAGTCATGTACTTCCACCTCGATGCGGAGGTTTGCTGACTAAATGTAATTCATGTACAAAGAGATAGGAAAAACCCGTCGTTTCAATAATTTTTTTACATAGAGTTGAGAGTATTTTATTTGGACCTTAAAATCTGAAACTTACCTTTATATCACCAATAATTGATTGGTTGGAGAAATCATACTGAAAGAGCTCTGTATAATTAGAGTTAATGTTTTTTGTGTAGTTACGATTTAGCTGTGCGTTAGTTTCGACTAATTGATTTAAACCTAGACTTAAATGAACTAATGTCAATATAATAAGAAATAAATAGAAATTTCGTATCGTTTTTAATACTCGAGACATTTTAACCTTAACACTTTTATTATTCAACCATTACCATATATAACAATATATCGAATACAAAATTATTATGACATCCTAAACAACTTTTCAACAATAAACTACTCTAGATGTTACCTATACTTTACTTAAGTGTAATCGTAATGACAATGACTAATGACAGTGAGCATTTAATACGGGCGTATAGTTTTTATCAGTACAAACATACAGATAGGTATCATATAATATGTACTTGACTTACATGATAAAGGATCTAATCTTTGTCAATATGACTTTGAATATATTTACCTTATGCTTCAAGGGTAACTAAAGAACACAGAGTTACAATCTGTACATTGCTAACACATAATACTAATAATACATCAATGACCAGCGCTTTATGCATTAATGGGTTTTGATATATTTATGCACATCACAGGACTATAGGATCATTATAATTGTTGAGTTACTCTTAAGCATTTAAAGATTTACAATTGCATTGTAGGGTTATAGTGGTAATCACGGCAGTATACAATCATTAGAATGACACGCTTAATGCAAAATACTGTAATGGTGTATGGTGAGCAAAGCAAATATCCTTCTGCACACAAAATTACAAATTGGTTGTGGATTTTGTTTAATCTTGAATAATAGTCCAGATTAAAATAAATAGGGCAGTAACGGATCAGTAGGTAATACTGCCCTTCTCGAATGATATAATTGTGAACTGATAATAATTGTGTCAAATATCAAATGCAAAAGGACTAGAGAACTATATATATACAAACATTCGCATTTTTGCTGTCTTTAACAGACACACTATTATTTACAAATACAACAGTTCTTGTCATTAATTACTTACATGCAAAACCATGCAGTAGAAGTCCATAGGCTAATTAATTACTGGTTGCATTGCATTGAGTGAATTCATTACTGATTTTGAGTTGACAGGCATTTTAACTTCTTGAATTATTTCGTCGTCAATGTTTTCCTCATTTAACAGATTATAATCCATCTATTGAAAATTTACAATGAGAAATTATTCATTAAACCAACCCAATTAGGTTATACTTAAGATATGTGATGAATAAATGAATCTTTAAGACTTACGAAAGAAGTCCAAATAGCAAGAATCCACTTGATTTCATCCTTTGACATTACGTCTGTATTTAATTTCATGTGACAACAATTTTTTAACCGCCCCATCTTAATTTCTCCAATCGTTTGATTACTGCGATCTCGTATGAACAGCTAATTGTAACAATGTATGGGGAAAGAATATGTTAATAATAATTTAGTTTAGGAAAATATTGGCAAAATATGCTCATGCTATTTTTTAAGCTATGCTACTATACAATGCAGTCATGAAATTGTAGTAATTTTTGCAGATATGTTTACCTTGAAATTGGCATTGTTGTGAGATGGATGTGATTCTGTGGTTATTTTAAAAATTGTTTCGCCTAAATCATCCGTAAATAAATATTTGACTTTAATTGATAAGCATTCAAATTCAATTGAAGATGCACATTCTCCTATGATTTCTCCACTTGTCTCACACAGTGTAAGAATCTAAACATTGAACAAAAAAAAATTGGTAAACATGGATTGGATATTGGTTTATTATTGATTAATGTGACTTGGACTACCACCTACATTACATTACATATAGTTAATAGAAATCTCTAACAATAATTTTTGATGATTTACATTACCCCCATTCCATGCGAGTAAATTGTCTTTAGTAATTCCGTTTGCTTCGTCGAATCCTTTAAAATTAGTTTTCTGTTGCCAGAATTGATTCCTGAGTCCGATGCAAATAAGTAGTAAAGCTCGCCGTTATTTTTATCACTTACACGAAATTTCCAATCTTCTGACCCTGTGGTTTCCAAACTACAATCTAGAATACAAATTAAAAATTAGGAAACTTAATTTAAACCCATATAAAAATGTACATGTATTTAACTTGAATTATCAAGTAGTTTTACATTGAAGAAGTAAATAATTCTAAATTCAACTCACCCATATTCAATGCAATATCTAACTCTTCCAATTGGCCGTCTTTAATAGAAGTTTTTTTCCAAAAAGGCAAACAATTTAAAGTAGTTCCCTTCATAATGGACAATTTTGACACAGGGTTGGGCAGGGCACAACTAATGCTCTGACTGAGTAAACACGTCTCCTGGCCTAATAAAGCTTTATTATTTATACGTATATATATGTACTTATGTACTAAAGTTATATTTAAGATAAGTTGCACTAGTACATATTGATAAAACTAATAAAAAAATAAACGAATTCTCATGTCAGTATTTTTATACAATGACATGCTACAGTTTATTTGAGCTAAGCTGAACGTATTTATAATCATTTGATTACACAGTATTTTATATTATAACTCATCAAAACACTTATTTATTAACACAGCACGTATGCATATGTAAGTAGGTATATTAAATTTAATATATCTTATCACAGTTAATCAGTATGTACACTCACACATACTATCTTGCACACAATATACTTTATACACGTATGTGCATTATTTACGTGCCTATACATTAAACATGTCATTACTATTACACAGACAGGTGCAGGTGTAGTCAATCAAGGTTAGCTTTACCTGTACACACGCATACTAATACGTACGTGGTTACGTCATGTGAAGCATAAATATTTAGTATAGAAAGTTATATTACTAAGAGACAGTTTCATCCTTTATAATTAACAATGACATTAACACATTACAAATGATTGGTAGCAATGTGTGTGTGATTTGAGTGTATTACTTGGACCCGTTAATTTCAAATCCTTAAAATTCGCATGAAATTTTATGCTAAACCTATGTTATGGCAAGCAAAAGTTAGCTGTAGTTGTTTACAATTTACAATAAGCAGTGAATGGATCACATTTACATAGTATCATATAATGTACATGGAGTGAAATAAATTGTATGCATGTAATTACATGCCATAGTTATCAGAGAATAAAATTTAAGTTTAGAAGAGCTATGCTACTTATATTCTTAATTATAAAAAAAATCAGTTTCAATTTGTTTGTAAATTAAGTATTAGTAGCAGTTCACCATAAATGAGACTAACTAGTCAGTCTCATATACATACTACAAATCCTTCTACATGAATTATACCTTCACACACCTAATTGTAAGTGTAGAATACATAGAATAAGAATTTCTATTTGTAGTCCATATATAAGTAGTAAATAGGTGTACTACTTATAATCTTATATTTCACCTTATTACATAGAATTTTATTTTAAAGAAAGCATGAAACTTGAATTGAAGAATAGGATGGTCTTTGTCTGATGAAATCACTCAAGATTCTTAAAAAACAGGAATGTTTGATTGTGGAGTTTCTATCAACATGTCTTCCAAAGTCAATAACATCTGGATTTTTATAAAATAATTAGTTTCGTTGTTAATTGAAGTATTTAAATGTGATTCATGTACTGAAATGTGTCAAAAATTTATTTTACCATGAATGAACAGAAGAGAGCTCCAGCTGAAAGAAAATGCCACATGTCATGATAGTCGTAAAAGTCCATGAGGAAACATTCTTCATTTTCTTGACGAGATAGGGCCGGTGACTTTTCCCAAGAGGTCAAAACCTTTGTGAAGTATGTCATTGCATAAGTCCACAGTACCACAGTCAAGGGTATGTAAATTAAAGGGTGTATTGATTTTAGGCTTATAAATTCGAGATGAATAATCTGAAAATAAAGTATTAAAATATAATGTATTCACAATGAAAGTACCCGCTTTAAAACTAGAAGGTATTTGGTTTAGTAATTGAATCAAAAATCCAGCTTTTATAAGACTCGAACCTTCATTAAGATGTAGTAGGTTAAGTAGAGCAAAAGATTTCCAACAAATATGTATAGTAGATGCGTTGCAAAATTATCAAATTGGAAAAAATACATGAAAATAACTGCAATGTTAAATGGCACTGTAAGAAGCGGAAGTATTATTCTGGAAATATCATGGGGTCTCAACCATGTTGTGAAACGCTCTTGTGTGTACATAGCTTTCCATTTTTGCCAAACGAGTTTCATCATTTGTTTTCTATCGCTAACAATCTCCCCTATGTCATCACAAAAATACACATAACAATTAAATTATCTTACCAAATAACATTCCTGTAAAATATTGTCTTAAATTTTTTGTTTTTAAGCCTTTACCGTCTTCATCTTTAATGTAACCTACATAGTACATGTAGATTTGTATGTACACAACAACTGCCAAATGAATAAGCGAGAAAATAATCGCAACTGCTATTTGTGAAACCAATAATCCAAGTACAGATATCAAAGAAATTATAGCCAGGACTGCAAAAGTTGTGTTTCTGTTCAGACAAACCCAATTAATTTTATAAAACTTCCACTCTATCCAAACCATTCAATTCAAGAATCTAGTTAATTTTTCAGATATTGTTTTAAAATTTCTTACGCATTTATTTTGACTGGGTGTCGGAACTGATAAATTTTCAGCATGTACAGAACAGCAATTACGTACATGAACGATGTATCTAGGAATAATTTCATACAATCATGACAATTTATTCAAAACTATTCTAAATCTACTTTTAAAGTTTTTTTAGAGTAAGAAATTGTTTAAGTGTAATTTATACAAACCGAATTGAAAGTTTGATCGGTTAGGGCAAACGTGATACGCTGCACTGAGAACACCTTCCATTATTAAAGAGAATCCAAGAGCGTAATAAATTCCGAAATGTTGAATCGTTCCATAGTTCTATGTAATTAATAATTAAAAAAATTGTAGAGAAAAAAAATTCATTCATTATTATCATTTAATAATTACTATAACTGTTATTTGTAAAATCCAATGCCCGACTACATAAATCTTTGTTACCAATTGTGGAATTGGATGGCTAGCATCGCTATTGGCCACCGCAATCCTTTGAAGCCCTTCTTTCACTCTCTCATGCAGTTTTTCTTTGTAGTAGACCAAGAACAGGAAATAAATGCCCAGAAGAATGTATCCAACGTTGGAATAAATGTGGTTGAAATCAATAACACCCCCAAAGGGATGAGCACAATGAAAATTGTAATAGCATAAATCACTGTCACCCGTTCTCTCCATTATCTATACAATATATTTTATACAATTTTCATTAAAAAAGGAAAAGTAGACATTATAAGTTTCCAGAGTTTTCGAAGAAATATTAATGTCAAAAAGATGTTAATAATATGTTTTTAAAAAAATCGATTTCTAATTAAGGTTTAGTGTTAAATGACGAACTTGGTCATATGTGTTTAGAAGCTGGAATACGGGAACACTGTAGAAAATTGCAATGGTGAGAACAATCCAATAGTATTTGTGTGATTTTTTGCCAAGCTTTTGGCAATTAACTCTGTCTTCCAAATCGGTGATACACGGGCGTCCATTAGTCTGATTCTGTTGTTGATGATTAGGGTTAAAACGTGATCTTAAAATTCGTATTTGATCTTCCTCCTGAGGAGTTTCACTGAAGTGAGTTGCATTGCTTGAAGTTGTTGAATCAATGGAATCTGATCTAGTCGACATTGACTCAGAAACTGTCATTATAGGATTTCTGGCATAAACAACGTGCATACTCGGTCTCCTGCGAAATTCTCGATCTAAGCAAAATATTCTGTAACAAAAAATAAATTAAAAATCATCTCAGAGTTTATAAATAGAGGGATAAACTGAAATCGTACTTAAATGGGTAGGAATGAACAAGAAAGTGTATAAGTTATAATTGAACATTTACAAATGTTTAATGATGATCTTACGTGCATCTGTAGAAAATGACAAAGAGAAAGAGTGCAAGGCCAATGATAGCGAAATAGAAAGCCAAAGGAAGGAAAACTGGATAAATATAAGCCGAATGAGGCAAGTCTTCATTGATGATAAATCTGATTTTCTTTAATTTAGGGTCTCTCCGAGTCTCATTTGATGTTTGTATAGAAAATTCGTCTGCGAAAGAACTAATCCCTTTGTAATGTTGACATCTTGCATTTTCCGTGTGTACAACAAAAACCAAAACGAATCCGTTAGGAAAATCTTCTTTCTATATGATTCATGTGTAAACAAAATATGTAAATGTGCTTTATCGTACTTTACCTTTACGATTATAAGGATAATAATAAAACATATGCGCATTCACATTCCAAGATAAGAAATACAGTAAATAAAGTCATAGAATATTTAGCATGCTTTTGTATGAGTATCATTTTGATTTCGTGTACTATCACATAATAAATATTTACGTGGATACCTGAACAGGCATTAGAGCAACAGTAGACATCGTTTGCCAATAATTTTTCCTTTTCCCTTTGTACTGAATTGTATCTTCTTGGTCTGCTACAGGACACTGAAACGATTAAAAAGGCATCTGTATATGAACTCAATAAACTAAAATGTTCACATAAATAATAATAATAATCCTATGCAACTGCATTTTAACTAATTTGTACACATGATTAAACATAGCTATTGTAATTATCATCTCATTTAGACTTTACTAATGCTCAACAAGTGTATCTTCCTTAAACCATCAAAACAATGAAAAATATTAACAAAGAAATGAGACAAAACGGTTAAAAAAATAAGTATGAGAGCTTAGGAATACACGATAAACTATATTTCGTATAATTACAGGATATTTTATATTAAGTTTAATTAGTAAATGGTGAATTTTTACCTGAGGTGATTGTACCGACACGGTCATGCATGTATCATCCTTTGATCTGACTTCAATGAGAACTACATCATTTCCACTTTTTTGAGAAAACTTAAAAGGATAAAATCTTGACGATACAGGGGATATTGCCACATCGGTTTCCCATACTTCTTTCCTGGAACAAAAACAATTTGAATGAGACTATAACTTTGTAATGTAATGAAGCAAAAAGTAACCAAGTAAAGGTAAATAGTTTTTAACTCAAGTGAAGTTTTGTGCGTACGGTAGGTAGGAGTTATTGTAGCCTACAATTTGAAAAGCAAAGGTCGTATCATTTTCGGCACATGTGGAAATCATGATGTTGATGTTGTTTTCTATTAACCCATTGCTACTTCTGTGGAAACAAATCGACTTCCCACCTTGGTAATGCACAAACCTAATTTGCAAAAACATGATTCGAATTTTTATATTTTCTTGTATGTTAAATTGTTGCAATTGAAATAGTTGGTTATTTTACCATGAATTGTCTGAGTGATCATAAGATGTATTTTTGGGGAGATAAAATGATTCTATGTGTTCTCCTTGTTGAATAGTGAAAAGAACAGGACATGTCAAATTATCTTTTCCATGAGGAGGAGTTACTGTAGCTTCCAATCTTAATGTAGCAGACTATAAGCAATTTGTACATACCAATAATTGCGTTATTATTGCTTGCTTGAGTATTAAATTGAGCTTGTTTTGTATAAATGGATAAATTACTTAGCATTTACCAATGAGTCCGTAACATATGCATTCAAAGAGAATGTTTCTATGAAACTGGAGTTTTTGCTAACTGTTCCACTCCGCGTTTCGTCTAAATCTGGAACAGCCTGTTGTTTTTTCTCAGGGGGTTTCTTCGCCATTAAAACAGGAAATATGAATAAAACACATGAAATTCTCCGTAATGCTCTCATTTTTCCTTCCTTTTACTAAAATAATGGCTAACAATTAATTACTTGTAGTTGTACTTGTACCTATTGTATAAATACTATTATGGAGACAGTTCAAACTATATTTCCCATACTGTAATCTAATACATGCAATAATTGTACAGGTACAGGTAATAATTTGTCTGCGCTTTGATTTCAGCTATATAACATTCAATGCCAATTTGTTATCTGTCGCAAATGCACTGATTTCATTTTGCTCTGACATCTGAAGTTGTTCTTTTATGATCTACCGTAATTCACGACATACAACCCCAGGAGTTCTCATTTTTTGATACCTATTTAATTTTGCCTAGGATGTCGCAATTATATGCTCGATTTTAGTGTGAGCAAAAGATTGCAAATGCAAAATTACTAAGTACACTAATTCAAGTTTCGATATATGTGACCACAATTGTATACAAGTCCCTTTTAATTTAACTCCTGCTTTGTTATTCGAATACAGCCTCAGTGGGTCTATATTTTGTCCCTGGGATTGTTTATCAAGTATTACGGTGTGGCCTTTGTTCATGAAGTACTAGGAAAAAATCAATTATGATGCATTGCGAATAATGGTATTTTGCATAACAGAGATAAGGAACATTAGTTTTAAGCTTTAGATGTGATATGAACTGATAGATACTTATTCAGCATAATACAAGAGGAAACATATACCATACAGATACACAGCACTCAGCGAGCGGCACATACCAATGCAAACCTGGCCGGCATTGTGATTAAACGTTTATATGCCCTGCACTGCTTGATTCAGCTTTTTAGGCAAAAATTAAAAAAATCTTATATTTAAAATCTTGTTCATTATTCATATTGTTTAACTGACTTGTTCGGCATTAGGCTGAAAGAGCCTGGTTTTAGTATAAGGCCGAAGTTCCCTCCCCATGCATCAACATAAGACATAAGATTTTAGCTCATACATTCATTAAAAACCAAGATATGTTATAAAATGACTCTTCCATTTTAATTAATGCTAATAAGATTGCTTAGAAGAACATAAGATAACTTTTGACTTGAATAACACTCGTAAAAGTACAATTCAATGTAAATCTGTTAGTGAAATATATATTTGTACATTTAAAAAAATCAGTTCATATTAACAGCATGGAAATATTATTTGGATTAAAAGACTGGTATTCTTGTTTGTGGGGTGGTAAGCATATCATCGTCAACAATGAGTAAACCCTGTTAAACAAACGAAATTCAATGAACATCTAAATAATTTTTCAAATATGAGATTTGATATTTAATATATTAAAATATGAATACATGGTTAAAATGAACAAATTAATTGTACCATGAATATTAAGAATAGGGATGCTGCTGAGAAGAAATGCCAAACATCATGAGCGTCATAGAAAGGATGGAAGGGGAAATACGCATTCATGCACTCTTCGTTTTCTTCCCTTGAGGCAGATGCAGATTTTTCCCAAGCCGATGGAGATTGCACAAAATAAACAACAGCAAATCCTCCGATGACACCTGCAGCCGCAAAGTAAATAACTGGCTGAACCCAAGTTCTGTTCTTAAACTCTCCATGATATGGCTGAAATCAAATATGTCGTATTTAAACATGAAGTTTAAGTGAGAAATAAAGCATTTTTAGTTTTTCATTTTGGAATTATAATACCTTCATGATCCCAACATAGAACAAAATAAATACAAGGACCCCTGCGACTAAAAAATAGAGCAAGTAAGTTGCAAAATCTTCTTGTTTGACTTCACAGTAGATAAGAACGGCAATACTGACTGCAAACATCATTCCAGGTAGAATTAAACGATCCCCATGAAACGGTTGGTCTCTCAATTGACCCAATTTCGTAAAAATTGACCACGTTTTTGTTATACTATTATCTGCGTTTTAAAAATGGTCATACAATGAAATATTTCACCATTATAACAACATCAATAACAACACTTATTATTAAACCCTGAAATAAGATCTGACTAATTTTAAACAAATAAACCGTAAAAATGAGAATGAGAAAAATTAGTTACGGCTGTGAAAAGCAAAAATCCCTTTTAAATGAACTCGTCAAATTGTGTTAAAACCATCCATGAAATAAATTTACCTTCTTCTCTTATGTATCCAATTGAATAGTAATAAACGGATGAAACGGTCATGCAAATAAACTGGAAAGTGATAAAACACCAGCGATAGACTATTTTGGCCATTTGATCATGAAACTCAAACATTAACCCGAAAACGGATATAATGACGAAACCAGCCAAAATTGTAAAAGTTTGGTTCCTGCAAATATCAACAATATCATGGAAGTAAAAATTATTCCTCTAGTTTTTCAGATAATGGTTACAAGCAATCCTGCAAATATCAGCAGTATCATTGAAGTAAAAATCAATCCTCTAGATTTTCAGATTAGTTACATTCAAGTTATTTTTTATTCATTGTTATGTAACTGACAACTAAAACTTACGCTCCAAAATGAATAGGGTGTCTGAATTGGTATATTTTTAACATGACCAATACAGCAATAACGTACATAAAACACGTATCTGTAAACATAAGAAAAAATGAATTATTTTCATTATAAGATGACAAATACAGAATAATAGAGTTTCAAAAATAAATAAATTTTAAACACACCAAATTGAAAACTAGCCTGATTTGGACATAAATGGTAAGCTGCGCTTAAAACTCCTTCCATAGCTAAAGCTAATCCAAGAGCATAAAAAACTCCGTAGTTCTGTGGGACACCATAATCCCATTTTCCTTGGATTTTTGCAAATCCCCAACAACATTCTCCATCTCTATTGCAATTTCGTGCACAGCAACCTTCCTCTTTTTCCTCATCCTTAATTTTGCGTTTGGTTTTTGTAAACTTCAAATTACTTGCTCTTCGACTCACAAGGAATATAAAAGAAAATCCAAAAATGATATACGAGACATTTGACCAGAAATGATTGAAATCAATGAACATTCCTAATCTTTGGGCACATAAGTAATTGTAGTAACACATGTCATATTCCCCCGTTCTAAAAAGCACCTGAAAAGAATTTTGTCAAACATTCCATAAAATTCTTCCACAATTTGAGCTTCTATGAATTTTAAGCTAATACAATTTTGTTGAGGCATTTTCTTAAAATATTGTAGTTAATATTTTCAAACATCTCGGAACATTAAGTCGAAAAAATATCTTAATATTGTAAAAATTAATTCGAATACTTTACCATTTACAGTGTCAAAATTTGATACTGTAAACTGTAAAGATATGATTTGAAATCTTTAATATTTGAATTTTCTAAATGTTCCAACATCCTGCATTCACAAGGGTTAAATCGCAACTTCGTATTCTTACTCTTAAATAATGGATAATAAGTTGATAGACTGGTATCGAATAAAAAATGGCAACAATGACAACACTCCAGTAGAATCTTTTTGAAGATTTTAAGGCATCAAGATACTCCTTTCTTGTAAAATCTGCCATGAAAAGGTTAGCTTTCCATCTCCAATTAGAGCTACTATTTTCACCCCGTTCCAAACTTCTTCGATTGCGACAATCGTCTACAGGAGCTATCAATGCAGAATCCTTTCTGCGGAGACTTTCACGCAATTGTTCTTCTTCCTCTATCGCCTCAAAATTTCCCAAATCGTCCAAAATAAATTCTTCAATTGTTTGCAAACCATGAGGACTTGTGGGTTCCATCTGCATACTATTTCGTTTCACAGAATTTACTAATCCTGACAAATTGTCAGAAGTGAGTTTTTCAGCCGCTTCTTGTCTGAAATTATTTAAATAATTTTGTTCTATTGTACTTAAGTAGAAATACTATAAAACACTACTAAAAAACCAATAGATTATACTAGTATATTATTGCAAACCTTATCCAATGATGGCGATTCATAAATAACAAAGTTACACCGAATATAATCAATAATGTCACAATTACAGGCAGGATCATACATAGGAAATATATTCCAGAAGAAATTCTGCTTTCGTTTGAGATTAAAATTGTAACTTGTTTCCTGACTTCGGTTGTAAGGGCACGTGTATTAGAACTGGAAGAATGTTGAGTTTTTTCGCATTCTTTCCCGTCATGATGAGCTACTAGCACAACAATAAAACCTTGTTCAAATCTTCGAATTTTCTGAAAAGTTTTTTAAAAATTAACAAAAATGTTCTTCATATTGTGACACAAAATATCAATACTAAACTGGTATAAAAATATTTTTCAAATACTTCCAAGGTCATTGCTGCTGTCGTGGACATAGTTTGCCATAATCCTTCGTATCTCACATTATCCTCATGGTCAAATACAGGACACTATTGTCACAGGATAGCAAATAAAAAATACAAAACTAAATTATTTAAACATATATAAAGAGAAAAAGAATTTTCAAAATAAAAAACTCATAGTTTATTACATAAGGGGGTTGTACGGATATTGTCATGCAGGTAGTATCCTTTGATGTCACTTTTAATCGTACAAGAGAAACATCCGGTCGAGAAAATCTGAAGCCATAAAATTTCGATCCTGCAGGTGTTACTTCTACATTGACTTCCTTATCAAGTCTGCAGAACGAATAAAAAGCAAAATGAAATGGCTGTAAAATTTTAGCAGGCAAAATGATTCTATTAATTACATTAACAATAACATACGGCAGAACAAAGTCTTCTTTCATTGTTAGAGACAAACTAAAGGAAACGTTGGTTCTACTGCATGTTGAAACTCTGACTGTGATATTCCTTGCCTCGGGCACCGCATTCTTATATTGGGTACACAATGTTTTGCCGGCAGAAGTATGCAAGAAACTATTTCCATTAAATTCTTTCATTATTAATCTCTCTCGATTTATGTATAACTTTTTTAGGCCAACAGAAATACAGTAATTCTTACGAAGTTGAATATGTCAAAGCTTCGTGGTCCATGGAGTATGGAACTTGCAAAGAACTCATGTGCTGTTTCTGTCCAATTGCAAATAAAATGGGGCATTCCAAAGAAGTCCGAGCATCCGTGGATACTTCAAGACGAATATTGGTGTTCTATATAAAATATACATAGTAAAAATATTTTCATGACAAAAAATCAATTAAAATTGGAAAAATAAATGAAACTTCAATTTACAAATGGGTCTATGAAATCCTCCCTTTCAAATGGAAATTGGTACACGATTGCAGCCTCCGTATTAACAACATTTTGGTATTCTTTGTTAACCTTTCCTATTGTAATTGAACATGGCCTGACTATTACTGTATCTTTCGAATTTGAACCTCTTTGTCCATCACAAACAGAACAATAAGCATAAACAACAAATAAAATAAAATATCCAATTTTTGACTCCATGATCCTATACCAATCTCAAATATTTTTAACTATACAAGTATATTACTATTAACTAACTATGTAGAGAAACTACTAAATGAGTAATTGTTCTAGTTCTAAGATATATACAGAGATTAACACGTGTTTATTAATTTACATGGCTTGTCAAAAAATTTAAGTCTCTCTTACTAGTATACTCAATATTCATTATCCAATACCGAGACCTACAATAAAGGGATAAATATTAATGAGCTAACAACGCACTCGTAATAAGATTTGCACACTGTAGCAAAATCACATCCTAGGTTTTTAAATAAAGCTTTGCTAAATGAAAATGACATTACCCACATTCTGCAAATACTGTATACAAATTTAATATAAATACATTATTCATTTCATTTAAGCATGCACATAATATGAAGTTAGGTACTCAGAAACCACAGATACGCAAGTCCGGTCTATGAATGTGTATTTTACTCGTTAACACAAAGTCAGAGTCATTCAGAGATAACATGGGCAAAGTAGAAGTAGGTGCAAGGTGAAACGAATATTATCACAATCGCCTTTAGTATACATTAAACAGGCGTACCTATATTATTTGCATCAATATCAATGCCTGTATATGTTGGGTTACGACCTTAATACACAAATAGATTGTGTTGTAAATTGCTAGGTTGTATGTACCTATTTTTGTTACATAAACATAACATGACAGACACATAGACATAATAGGGCACAAAAAACTCTCTTTATCATTCTATAAAAGTAACTGCATATTTACAGTATCTTATCATTTTTAGTCTATTTACATAAAAGAATGGAAATAAAGCTAATACATGCAAAAAGGAAAAATCTAGTACAATAATAAATGCCGTTCTGTTGAAGTTAATTGCAAATTTAGCAGTTCCATACTAGTAGTACAAGTATAAATGTGAAACGCTTATTCATCATTTCCTTATTTTTGTACAAACGGATTTGTCAGAAGTCTGTTCAAGATAACAGTGTGCTGATGGATGTGTGATTAATGTTACATTATTGTCCATAGAAAGCTAAAGCTGCTACAGCATTATTTTTATCTGACAGGCTTATTATGCGTTTCTATTCCGTGTTTAATTATTATACTCAAAAATTATGCCTCAGTCTTTTAATAGCAATTATTTAACGTTAGCAGATACACATTTAGATCAATACTTCTATTAATATACAGTGAGACCCATTAATTAAGGAAAATGAAATTTGGGATGCTCCTACTCCCCAACCGGGGAAGGGGTATATAAGATATGCATACCAAATGACCCCATAACCGATTGTCTTTCAGAAAAAAATTACATTAATGTTCTAGACTTAATGGTTCTTGAGATATTAAGATTTTTATAAACCAGGACATAAAAATTTTCCTTACATGAAAATAAACATCAAAAACCACTGAAATATTAACAATTATTGCAATTAATATTTGTGACTATTTCGAATTTTGCCACTAAGGCGAGTTTTGACCAGAAATATTCTTTCCTCCTGAGTGAAAAACATTTTTGCTGAATACTAGTGAAAACTCGCCGTTTTAGCAAAAATTAGTCGTGGAGTATAAAAATTATTTATGCCAAATTATAAATCATACCCGCGTTTTCTAAACCACAATATCTCAGCAACCATTTGAGTGACCACATTAATGTAACTTTTTTTTTGAAAGACAATCGGTTAGGGAATCATTTGGTATGCATATCTTATATGCCCCTTCCCCAGTTGGGGAGTAGCAGCATCCGAAACTTCATTTTCCTTAATTAATGGGTCTCACTGTACATATTTAATGAAAAAATAAATATTATTAACTGTTTTTGTATTGAAACTGCGTGTATATGTTTGTTTCGTGAAAATAGTATGAAGTAGACAAGTGCGTGTTACATATTTAATATGACTTCATGAACATATTTTATGCTTCGATACACCTAATTTAATAATAAAATATTAAGAATGTTACTCATAAATCTTTCATTGGAATCGGTTGTGGTTTAAAATTAAAATTATTTGCCTATTATTTTTTACGATGTCCATTCATCAAACATTTTTAAGCCGATACAATGAAATACAATGCATCGCAATCAAGAAAGAGTTGAATGGCTATTTTAAACAATGTTTTATAGGAGTAATGTAATTTGAAATCAAAATTAAGGTCATTGAGCATATACCCATAAAAAGTCACGGAAATAAAATGAGTTCAATAATTACATTACTAGTAATAGCTATAACCAGCCGTGCAATATTTGGATCATGTTTTCTATTGAATCAAGTTTTCATAGAACCCTACATTGATATCTGTACTGGAGATATTATCCCAGAACGGATTTCACAGTCTAAGTGTGAGAAAGATTTGATATTAGGACCTCGACCGGAGAACGACTGCATTTGTTTACAAGGACTGTATGAAAAAATATATAAAATTAAATATTAATTACTAATTACAGTAATTACCGTGTTGTATTGCAATTTAATTTTAATAATTAGATTATTTAATATTTTTATCATTCTCAGATGGCTCAGTTTAGATTCAAAGTGTTCTCCAAGGTTTCATATAGGTGTCAAGGGTTGTACAAAGACAAGAAAAATTCAATCGCTAAAATATATAGGGACATTTGGAATACTAAGGGATTTTGTCGTTATTGTCACAGTTTCTCAACCTCAAAGCAAAAAGGGGAAACACTACGATGCTTGGCCTGGAATTATGTTACTGCGTCCCATACAGAGAATAACTTCAGCTGGAACAACTTGGGTCATCAACGGGAGAATGATTGGCAGAGGAAATGTGTACTGTGTAGAACGCTACGTGTCTCCAGAAGGAGAAAGTGTAAGCGAATATCATGTTATAGGACTTATTGTTGTACAAAGTGAATGCATTCTGCCTGGAGATCCAGTTGAACGTGAAAAATATTACCGACTACACGAATCCATCCCAAGTACAGTAAAAAAAGAATTTTTCTGGAAAAAATTGATGAATAAAGTTTTTAAGCTATTTGTATTTTGTTTTTAAGGTTCTTTACAATGTGAGCAAGATTGTTCTAAACTAAATGTCTCAACCGCTCCAAAAATACGTTCTACAAAATCCCCATTCACACTTCCATCAAAAACTTCTTTGGGGAAATTTTTGAAGAACAGAAATAATTCAAGATCATTCTTGAGAAGAAATTCTGGTATAAGTGCGAATGCACTAAGGAGAAATCGCCCAAGCACTCTGTCTGATCGTGAAACGATACTTTTAGAACTGAAAGTTTTGAATACTGTAATGCTGAGAAGATCTGTGACATTGGCAATGTCAAATAGAAATGTTTTCAAAGAGACTAATAATATTAATCCGAATGAATATGCATTTCATATACTGAATCGATTGATAGATTTAACTTTGAAAACTTGTGGTAAATTCATTCCGGGACGATTTCTGCGTAGAGCTTATAAGTTTTTCCAAGCGGCTTATCAAGTCAAAGGAGATGACTTGTACGTGGTTTTTAGCGAGCAAGAATTTCAGGATATTAATGAATCTTTGGACAAATGCAGTTCCTCTATAAAACTCCCTTTTAACTTCAAAAGTTATAATTCCGACTGCAACAATGAAGTTAGTAATTAATTCCAAGTTCTTTAATGGTTTCTTGAAATCTCCTTTCTTTACCCGTATTTTTTGTTATGTTCTTTGATACTATAAAATCCAAATTATCTTCCAAAATACAAATGATTGAATTTACTTTCAGATAGATTTGTATGAGGTTTATCCACGAGTTTTTATTCCTATCAACATGACAAAGGACCATCCTAATTTTAACAAGCATGTAGTGCTGGATGCAGTGTGGAATATGGTTGACCTTGTAAGAGCGGTTTGCATTGGAGCCTTTAAGAAATCCTATCTTTTGTATCACCGTTGGGAGCAAGGCATGGAGAAATTATTTACAAACACCTTGAGAATTTTATGGCGATTTCCGGAAGCATCTGAAAAATTGTACATGAGACTCTTAGGACCGAATTGGAAAGTGTGGGGAACAAACATAGAGAAATGTGTGGAAGCTGTGTACATTAAGAATTACAAAATGAAAAGGTTGCAACGCCCGCTTTGGATTCCTGGAACTCATAATGGAACGTATAAGTAAATAATTGTTCCTATTTCATACAGTAAAATTAATCAATTTCGATGAAAAATAGTAATCTACTAATCCACAAATAATAAAGGAATTCTTTAGATATATTAAAAAATGACTGGAGTTTGAAGTTAAAATTAATTTTAATGTCAAAATTTTAGATTTGCTTTCTGGAAGAACCACACATTCACGTATTCAATGGATGGAACACGTAACGAAGAAAATCTGGGTTCAAAGTTTCCAATGAATAGTGAAACTAAGATAATTCCTAAAGTTGCACCTACAACTTCACCTTCAGAAACAATCCTTCCTTCAGAAGACACGCATCTTTACGTGTGTGGCAGAAATTATAATTGTCAGCCAGGAAACTAATCACTAATTAAAACATCTCAGTTTTGATTGACAGACAGAATCATCTTTAAGATTTCTTCTCTTCACCCGACAGACTTTATTTTACGTTTTACTGTAGGACCCCATCAAGTTTTGCTGCAATGCATTGCACATAGCTATACTTATTTGAATTTTAACTGAAGCACTTTGGCTGAATTAAGTTTGTACGAAATTTGCTAAACCACGTAAATTGTTAATAGGTAGTATCAATTCGCAAAAAATCATAATGCTAAATTAAGACAAGTAAATTGTAGATATTTCAGACCCTGATAGTTTTAATTACAAAAATTGTTCTTTTTTCTTTTAGTCTAACATTAGGTAATTTAGTTCTAGATGAAAAGAATTTGATTTTATTAATAGCTAGTTTATTTTCATTAGCAGAAAGTAACTCTATTACACACAATGTTAGATTTATAATGTAAGAATAATCCAAAATGGAAATTAATGCAATCATTTAAAATGTTTATGTATAAATGAAACACCATTATTGTCAAAATTATGTGTATTAAAACGAAGTTTAGCTATCCCAAATTTTATGATTTTGTTAGCAAGTTCAAATCGTTCAAGTAATTGATAAAACGATTAGGTAGATACAAATGTTTAATTAACAATTCTCATTAGATCATATTTTCTACTAGAGATCCCATCGCTTGTGAAAGTGGACACTGTGTATAAATACTCGCATATATATACACTCTAAAATGACATACTCATTTCTCAATTAGCGGATTACCTTTAAAAATGTATATAGAATCTTTGTAAGAATAAAAATATGTATCTTGGATCTCTTTGTGTGCAAAAGTATTCTTCTGTTGAAAGTTGAAAACTCGGGTCAAGTGAAAAGGACAGAAACTGTCACTCAATCGAATGCACGGGCAAAAAAGTGAGCAGTTGAGTTCATTTCCAATCCAATTCTAAAGTAAAATATCTTTTTGTCAAAGTTATTTCCGCATACATTCTATTTTCAATCTCCTGGTGTAGAATTGTAGCTGGCTGATGGCTTTTTGAACTCACATCAACTTTCATTTTGATACTTTTACTATAATATGGATCTTCCCCTCTTTTCTTTAGCTTCCGTTTGGGTTTTCTCTGTCAGACAGAGAAAGGAGCAAAATACTTACGTGGCATTACTATTACTACTTCATATAACATACAACTTAAATTTAAGCTGAGAAAGAGAGAGAGATGACTTGACTCGATCTCATCGTCAGTTGAGTCGACTTGACTTCAGGCAAAGCTCAGGAGCAATTACACTAATGGGAAAAGTCGAAAAATCGAATCCACATACACTTCTACTACTGCAGCAAACAGTCAAATATTTTAAACTAAGGCTACAGTTACCATTGGAACAATTTCCTCATGCACTTGTAGCTTCATTTCATCCATGGAGTTATTCCAACGAGATTTTTATATTCAAATGTGAAAAGTCGTTACCTATTGCTCTGGAACTACAATGGCTTTTAAAATAGAGTTTGATAAGCATACACTTTATCACGATTAGTTTGCATACAAGATTTTTTGCTTCATTAAATCCACTATACACATGTAAATGGGTTGGGTGCTTGTTAAAAATAATTTTACAACAAAGAGTTTGAGTTTACATTGAGAAATACAATCAATCGACAAAGTATATTTAAAATGCTTGTATATTACATTTGCGATACTCACTTAGGGAACTATTCTTAACAAATTGTAACAAAACACATGCTCATGAGGGAAGCAGATTTCATGATTTCATTTGTCGGATTAAAATATCTATTGTACATAGCTAAAAAGTGTTGTGTTGATTTCCATATTATGCTTTTATGCTATATACTTATATACTTAAAGTTACAGATCAGATACTTGACCACAGTTTTTAAAGCATGGTGAAATAAAGCATTCTGCGTTTCAAATACATTACGTAAGTTTAAATATATTCTTACAATACTGGCTTCCAGTAAATGTTTCTTATAACGTTTTTACTCATCGTTAAACTAGTAAGATTGAAGAAAGCATTCTCTCGTTATGACATTTCCTTGTTGAAATTAAGTAATAATTTATTGTACTAACTAGTACCTACTTACTTATAGTTGATACAATTGATAGCAAAGGTATATATATAAAGTATACGTTATAATGACATCTAGTTATGATTAATTCTTCTTTACATCATTGTAAGACTTAGTGCAGTGTACAGTACTAGTAGTTGTTGCAAGTTTTTTTCCAGAGTTCATTTTTTAACAATAATTATGTATTCATATAATATTCATTTAAGCACCAAATCAAGTTTTTGATTCTAAATTAGCAATAAAAATTTAATGAATTAATAGATGGAAATGGTTATATCTTTTGCGTATTATTTATTATTATGATTTCATTTTGTATAATACGGGCTTAATGGCTTAAAATTATTGTAAAATCTCGATTAGCTAATTCTATTTAGATTAGATGAGTGTAGGAGTGTAAAACGCATTGTTAATGAAGTTCGGTGCAAAGTGCAGACATTATTTTTACGATGTTGCAACTATTTGATGTGTAATTCTTCTCATCTCTTCTAACTCCTCAGTAATTACAGGGATTGACTTTTCTCGTCATCATCCTAATGCTTTTGCTCTTTCCTTTGTCGTTACGTTAACTTTCACAGAGCAGACTCTCTCTCTCTCTCTGTGTCTGACTCCTTCTATCTTTCATGAAGACTCTCACCCTCTCTGCTACGACTCCTACTGCACTTGCACATGTACCTATTGTAATTGCCTTCTGGATTGGTTTCCACAACATCTGACAGACTTATAGAAGAACCATTATAGAATCTTGAATTGCTTCTCAGCTCCTTGCATAGCTGGAGTAATATTATACTTTTTCTCTATAGGTACCCTATAGGTACTGTAGATATCTACCTACATACAATATTCTGCTTTAATAGTTTTGTCTATATATAAGTCTGTGTGTGTGTGTGTGTGTGTGTCCAATAAGTGAACGACGGTGTGGCTGAGGACGTGGTGGTTGTGAAAGAAGAGCACAGTTGGAAAAGCGACGAAGGGAGCAAAAGGTCATTTTTGTGTAGGAAATGTTGATTACACTCTGTTCTCATTTCCTTCTTGGTTTTGTTAGCAAGACGCATTACTATGGAATTGCTCCTCTACAAAATAATCTTCGTTAGCTTCACTTTCTCTACTACTATTACGCTACTCTCTGTGCAATTGCAATAGAAAACTACTTTTGTCTTTCTCCCTGTCTGTCCTTACCTCTAACTCACATACAAGAGACAACACATTACATTACAAACTATTATTGCTCCTCTCCAAACCCAACCAACCAACATTAAACTTAACGAACGAACATTGTTCTTCTCCCGTACTATACACTTCTCTTATACTCTGTCCTCTTCTGCTCCATGCATTTCTACAGCGTAGTGTTTAGCCTATGTGTGAGTGAGATATGCTAGTAGGTGCAGTATAATGATAGTTGTCAGTTAATTTTCTGAAATCGTCAGAAACTGAATTTTCTGTCCTTGACAAGAAAACAGTCCAAGTGTAATTGTACTTATATACAGGCATTTATACAAATATACATTACATACCTAAGGAGATATCAATAGAGGACAACTTTGGTCTAGGTTCAAAATAACTTTTAAGTTAGTTTTATCAGGAGGTACAGGTCACTAGTACTAGAAATGTGTCAATTTATAAATTGTGCATACTTATTTACAATTCGAAATTAAAAATATTTTGACATTAAAAACAGAAGACAAATATAATCGATATAGTTACTGTAATTACATTGATGGTTTTTCAATTTAATGAGTCTTAATGTACTGCTATAGATCATCAATAAAATTCAGTACATGTCTATTTTGTCTATATATTTTAACAGCTAACATTTGTTCGGAAAATTAAAATAATGCTCTGTCAATCCAGTGTACAAACTCTGAAACTGATACACATACCATAGCTTGAAGACATGATGACATAATGACAAGAGGGTCTACTAGAAGCATTCTCTAATAATATGTATTAAGCAATGTAATGTATAACAGTACATAGTAAATGGTTACAATATTATAAATAAAGTATTAAAATACTTTTTTTCACACCAAATGCAATGCAATAGTCTCTATGCCTCTTGCATAACATTACTACTATTAATTAATAAAATGTTATTTCAATTTTAAATCATCATGGTTAATTTATCAGATACTGCAGAAACAATTAAGTCTGGGCTAATGTCACAATAAAAATAATAATAATAACTTACACAAATAATTTACTGTAAATCTTGTACCTATATGCTTGACATCTTTCACCTATTGTAACCAGTAATATTATTGTTGTTGTTTCGCCGAAAGGTAACAGAAGTTGCTGGTACACTTATTTAATAACGTGTATAAATTTTGTACATAAAATAAACTCACGGTACACTGGCCGTGAATCTAATGTCATTTCGTTTAGTTTAGCTTGAATAAAGAAGGCTGAAGTTTATTATTAGGCTCAGTGAGCCGAGGAAAGTGGCTATAATGCAGGAAGCAGAGGGGGAGAGAAATCAACTATTTTAGAACACCACCATGCCAATATTACCAGTACAGTGCTTAAACCTATATACAATACACTCATAATATGCATTAAGATACGTATGGTACTCGACATGCATTGCATTGTGGTACAAAACGCATATTTACAAAGTACAATCCAAAGTAGTATAGTGTCTGCATGTTTAAAATCTACCTTTCCCTTTTAAACTCTAATGGAATGGAAGACTTTACGGATTTGATTTGCATAATTTGACTAGCAGATTGCTCTTCAAGTAAAATCAGACTTGTCAAATTAATTTTTAGGAAGTGGGCTTTTTAAAGGGTTTGCTCCAACGTGATATGAGAACATGAAAGAATCCTGGTGACAATAATACTAATACACATATTACACAAGGTATACTGTACCACATAGGCAAGATACGTCAATACATTATAAATACTATACTGAGCTTAAAATACGTGAAGTATGAAATAACATTGACAAAGAGTTAATATAATCGTAGCTAATAAGCACCGAGCTATTTTACATGACGATAATATGACTCTCCTTCTGAAAACTGTAATGACAATGGCAATAAAATGCAGTGGATTCACATGGGGGAAGGAATTCGGTGTACAAAAATAAATGAACGTACATGTTGTATTGGTATAGCCATTGTATGTGTTTCTGTGTATTTTGTATGCATCCTATTTTGTATATCCCTTATAGATATTGTAATTATTTGAGACAGAATTTGATATAATGTAGACTGTTTGGTTCATCATGTGTGTACTTACACATTAGAGACTTGTGTGGACCAAGTGAAGGCTATTGAGTGTATTCACACTGAGAAAATTAAAATGTGAGCCTAGTGTGTAATCCTGGAAAGGCCTCCTGGACTGAAATGGGATGGGCAAGGGACTCAACAGCCGAAGGCGTTAATTTAATTCGTAATTTGAGTGTGGGTGAGACAAACTAATGATATTTTTACACTCTCTGTTTTTGTATTGTGCTTTACCATTAACTATTGCATTTTGCATTGCATTTATATTTACAATGGAAGGATTGCTATATAGAGCAGAGTCTGCAGGGTTGAATGAAATGGATGTGTTCGACAGATGGTAATAACGATGCCTTAAGGGATTTCCAAGGGATCTACACAAAACGACGCACTTGTTCCACTCGTCCTCGTGCTACAATCCTTCTCTGGTACTCCCAGTCACAAATATTGCTGGAATGAATCTGTTGCTGTCAAACTGTGCTTTTCATATCAGTCAAGTTATCTTCAGTGTGGATGTTGAAACTAGATGAGTGGACTTGATTTCTGTTCCTGCATATTATGAGTGCATGTGTCCGAGATAGCGACCCAGTTACGATGCACAAGTTACATGGCTTTTTGCATAAAAATAATCTTTTCGGATTATCGATTGCATTTCGTTAGAGATCAGTGTGTGTCGTGATTTATAGCTTCACATAAAATGATCCCTTTAGGATACGACTGTGTATCTGTCTCAGGGTGCATTATGAGTATTCGTCTCATCAGCTACAAATAAGTAAATGCGTACCAATTCTCAAAGCAATTCCCTATTCATAAAATAAAATGTGTTGTAAATAAATTCACTGAGAGATATTATATATAGTAGGTAAGTACTGTGAGATAATGGAATACGGTTTTAATATTTCTGTTGTAGTAATCCCATCTAATCTTCGGTAATAATCAATCCAATTTAATTATTGTACGTAAAATTGTAATTAGGTAAGTCCATCATGTTCAAATTAATTTACCTATGCTAAAACCGAACCCATAATAAAGATGAAAGATACATTTCTACTACCTAAAGTCTAGATGCATTGGTTTTCCCCGTATCAGTGCTTATTAGTCAGTAATCAGTACATTAGTAGAGACTTTTCTCACATTTCATTTCATTTCATAACACTTTATCTTTATCCACAATGAAATTCGGGGGAGTGCGATTATTTGTGTAAATAAAGAAGAGAAAACAAACATTCATACTTTGTTAATAAACAAAACAATAAACATGCAAAATGTAAAAAATGCACAATACCAATACATGGCACAGTTTCAAATAATTTAGAATTACTGATTTGTTAATAAACCATTTGTGAATGTTTTGATGACAAATATTTAATTAACATTTTATAAATAGCAGGTTAACTTTTTGTAAACTAGGGCAATACGTTATTTTTTCATATTGACTGTGTTTGAGGAACGCGGATGCTATACTATGTTCTTCTTGTTAATTTTTCGATGATTATTTATGGAATACATACGTTATATAAAGTCTCCAGTAATCTGACCGAATTATAAACATGATCAATCAATCAAAATCCAATAAACAGTCCCAATTAATCATACTGATAATTTTTTTGACCGTTTAAAAGCTGTACTGCATTAATAAGCTTAACTGAATGTGTGAATTATGTAAAGGCAGAAGCAGAATGCGTTTAAACATAAATTAAATTTATAATTAGATATTCAACTAAGTATATAACATATAATATGCAAAGGAAAAAAACCAGTACAAGGGAACTTCTAATCTGAAGTAGAGGATTAGAAGAACATTTTATCCTTGATTAAACACTTCCTTACTGTAACGAAGTATATCTGCATGAATTGCAGACGAATCCTTCATTATAATTATTAATAAAACATTATACACCAGTAGTTTCATTTAACGAGAACTACAAACTGTCCCACAATGAAAATGAAAGTATTGAGCATTTTGGCTCTAGTTTGCTATTTCCATGTAGCAAATTGTAATCCTATTGAGAAAGTCCATGTTGAACACAGAAATCCAAGTGTTTCTCATCCGTTCATTGATGTCAGTGTTAAAGCTTTCAATCGGGAACACAATTTACAGCTTCAAAAGCCAAGTATGTATATCAGATCAAAGTTATAATATTTACATAATATATTTAAAGCGTTGGGGAAAATTAGTATTAGAATTAAAAATAGATTGATCTAACGTGTCATTTCATGCATTTAATTTTTAGGTTCCTCAATCTTCAGTTCAAATTTTAAGTTCTTATTAGCTGATGTTGATGAAAATGGAAAGACTGTGTTTAAAGATGCTACACCCTCGGCCCAAGATTTAAGTGCACTCGAAAAAAACATTCACATCGATAGGAAATCCAATGCCGTTGTACGAGTACACGGCGAAGGAAGCCAAATGAAATTGGTAAGTTAAAATAATACTGGCATTAACAACAAATAAATTGAGAAAACCGAAATTTTATTACGCATAAGCAGTTTTACTACAAATAGTAAGAATTTCTAATTGCAACATTTTAAATGAACTTTTCAAATAAAATCATTTAAAGTAAATCATGGTTTGATTGTTGCGTTACTTTTAGACTGGTGTGGTAGACTCTTTTGCTATCCATCAAGCTGATAATGTACACTATGCTATACCACATTTTGAAGGAGAAGATTTAAAATTGGATTACAGTAAGTCTTTTAAAATACATATTTTTTATAATTATATTTGAACTTACCGTTGCATAATGCATCAGAGATAACGGTAAGAAACATGTTACATATGACATATGAATATTTTCAAAATCTAATAGTTGATTTGAAAAGAAATTTGACCCCATCCAAAACTCGTGGACCTGGGACGCAAGCCACTGGAATTGCTGAGCTTTTCTTAGTAATCGACTACAAGAAATCTCAAGAAACATTTGGTGGAGATTTAAGTGCATTGGCCGACTATCTCACTGTGTTTTTCCATGCAGTTAACAACCGCTATGCAACCGAAAATGATCCAAGAATGACATTCTTGGTTTCTGGTGCAGTTGCTTTTAATGTAATAAAATAATGTGCATAGAAACAGAAGCAGAAATGTGATTCTGACCAGTCAACTTTAAATTAGTTTTTTAGGCACTCGATAAAAAATTGCAATGAAATGTAATGTTTTAAAAATTTTAGTCCAGGGCGGGTCAGGATTTTATTGAAAGAGCTAAAATTCCAGGATCCAACTCTTATGAATCTGGAGCTGTTTTGGAAGGATTAGGCGATTGGTTGTACGCAAATTTGGGATCATCACCTAAACACGATTTAGGAGTTTTAATTACAGAGGAAGATATGAACGGAGTTGGTGGACTTGCATGGATGAATGCGGCTTGTTGGATATCTGGAACAAGGGAATTAGCCTCATCACTCAATGTCGATCAAGGACGGGCTTGGAGAGGTGTTTTCGTTGTAGCTCATGAACTCGGACACAAGTAACATACTATTACCATCTTTAACTAATAACAACTTGTATAGAATAATCAAATTGTTTTTGGAATATACTGTCACAATATGTGTGAACAGAGTTAAAACTCTCTCATAAAATCATATAAAGAATATTTTTTATTCTTTATCGATTTCGGTAGATTACTAACACTCTCGTCTTTGTAGTGTATACGACAATCTTCCCTTAATTAATATTTACTAGGCATGGCATTAGTATAGAAATACAGATTGCAATTGGAGTAGCACTTTTAGAATTTCAAATAACATTATTGCCCAACTGATTGACAAGACTTAAAATTAATTTATTAATTATTGAAGCTATACTTTTATTTTCTAACAAATTTACAAGGTAGGTAGAATATTATGGCAAAATTCAATCATTATATTTTATTTAACATCAGTTTGGGAGCTCCTCATGATGGTGATGACGGGGATGGTCGGGACTGTCCGGGAGAAGATGGCTACCTTATGGGTGACACTGCAAGACCCAATCACAACAAATATTATATGTCCGCATGCACTAAGAGAACAATAAACAGATTTCTCGAGTAATGTTACTACTACTATAAAAGATAGTGCTTTTTGCAGCTTAAAATACAAGAACAGATATATTGTAACCATGAATATTGTTACTTCTTGATGTAGTACGGAAAATTCATGGTGCTTAAGATCATACCAAGCTGATGGACATTGGAATTTGGGTAACGATGATCCAGGTCATAGAATGGATATGACAGGCCAGTGTAAAATCTGGACAGGGATTTCAAACTCAGAGGTTGTCCCAGACAGGGATCCCAATGAATTATGCAAAAACTTGATTTGCTGGTGGCCGGATGAAAGTGGGGACTTTATGTGGGTTCAAACTATGAACTTACCTCCAGGAGACAATTCACCATGTGGAAACGGCGGTGTAAGTTGTATTCATTTTATATATATATGTATAGTTATGTACATGTTTTTCTTAATACTACCTACTTACAATTTAATCGAATTCTTATCATGAATTATTTTACTATAGCGCTGCTGGCTTGGAAATTGCGTTTGAAGAGAACTACAACCCAATTAAAATTGACATTACAAGGGCACAAACTTTTTTTATGCTTTTATTTGATTCGTATTATGAATAAACGTAGGTATTAAATTATTTTGAATTTGAGAGATATATAAAAATCCGAATTTTCAAGAATTCAAATGTATTACTCATATTGTTTCATTATAATTGCATTTAGCTTTAAAATTTAAATAATCACATTTCAGCAATTCTAGATGTTGTAGGTGAAGCAGCATAGCATAATGAGGGTCATGTTAGAAATCATTATACCTAATGTAATCAGAGAAATCATTTTTTCCAAACTTTTGTTAAAAAATATTCCTAGCTCAAACATATTTAGCATATCTACTTCATGCACTAAAGTTTATTTCCTTATTAATTGAGTCCACAAGCCACAAACCCAAATGGATTTCTTACACCAAAATTAAGGAATAGTAATTTCATCACACCGGAAGTCCATTGCAGCTTGCAACCCCTCTTGGATTCAATATATCATCGTGCAAATGGATATCTATCTGTTGTGCAGTACAAGAAGTCATTTATTTCTGGTAACATGTGTGTCTCTACTTTTTTCCTTGTTCTCTTCTCCAGCCGTATTTTCCCTACAAAGAACCTATACACTCTGTGTCTTAAGCATGTATAGTGCATGCACGAGGCAGCATACATAGATCTCGTAAGTAATGCTGATGATGATGACACTCCTTGACTCCCTATTACAACTAATAATACATCTGGATAACACCAAGCCAATGAAGTCAAGTCAAGTCTTGATACTCCGAAGAGGACGAGTATCACGATGAGCTTTCCCCGTCGTTTGACTTGTCTCGGGTCGTCTCAACTTGAGTCCTTCTTGTACAGTACAACTCCGTAAATACGGCTCTAATATTATACGCTAAAATAGAGAAAGATGATACGAAAAAGAAGGAGAAGACCATCGAGGGGGAAGAAACACATTGAACACTCCATTGTAATTGCACATTGTACTCTTAGTCAATGCAATGTCCCAAAAATACAAGAGAAAGTACAAAAGCTGAGAAAGCAGTGCCAATGTAATGCCAAGAGGAAGAAATGAGTTAGGAACAACATACCTAATATTATCACTGTATTTCCCCACACAAACCCTAGTATATAATATACTTTTGTCTTTCTTCAGCCTCTGGTATGTATATTACCTATACATAGCCCCATATCTTATACTAATACACTATTACATGGGTGAGTATCATACTACTGTGTAAAGACACGGTATTTTTCATTTGTGAACAACTAGTAGATATATAAATGTGTGGATTGGTTCTATAGTGTGTAATATGGTATTTTGGCATGAAGGCATGTACTAGAAAAAATCCTGGACGAAGACACAAACACATACACAAAACATACACGTAACGTAACGTAAGGGAAGACAAAAAGTTTGGGAGAGAAAAAACTTAATCATAATTCTGATCACACAGAGGCCGTATCACATTTCGCCCTGTGTTCAGCTCCTACTTACATGACATCACATAGAGGTTCTTAGAGTGCAGAGTGGTGGAGTGGAGCAAGGATGTTCTGTGTAGAGAAAACTTAAGCTAACTTACTTGTTAGGTAACCATCCCCTCTTGTTAGTATTTCTTCCTTCTTAGCACTTCTCAAACTTGGCTTACCTTTTAGCCCTGAAGAAAGCAACCACGCATTTTCCCCATATCTCTCTCTCGCCAAAGCTTAAGGCAACCAAAGCATTTTTCCTCCTTCCTTTCATCCACAACTAACAGCTATCGCTCTTTGTCATCCTAATACCACCAGCAATCATAATTACACAATATCTCCCAATTTGAACAGTTCTGCTTTCAAATCCTCTTCCAATGACTAAATGTCTCCCATTCATGAACACAAACACTAAACGACAATTTTTGTTACAATTTTAGGTCTTAATTTTTTTATTTCGACACATATAAATATTTCTTAACTCTGTTAATAATAGGTACAGTTCTTCCCATGCAATGGTTTTATCAGTACACAACTCAAGTTGCTTTATGTCAAAATGTTTGTTACTATTTTTGCAACAGATTTCCTATTCCCTATTTAATTTATAACATGTGCAGATGGTGCATTGAAATTGTATGAGTGTAGGTTTTGTGGATACTAATGTACATTGTACACGTACACTAAATGTATGTGGTGGTAATACGATATGCTAGTAGTATGGTGGTAGTAGTGGAGATGAACATGAATTTTGTATTATTGAAAGCATCTTGTAAGTATTACTTGTTCTGTGACTCTCAGCTGTGCTCTCCCCTCATCCTCCTCCATCCATTCATTCCGTAGCGACTCTTTGGTTGTGTTTTGTGTTTCTTCAGGAGAATTTTCCATTAAAAGCCCTAATTTTACGGAAAGACAAGGAGGAAGCAAGTCTGTGCTTATATAGTGGATGTGAAGAGGAGAAAGAGAGTGTCGCAGCGTGTCTTGTTCCCCGACGACAACTGACTTCAAATTGAGGAATTAAATCCAACCAGTTTGACAATATTAGCATTCGATATGCAAAGCCACACTTTGCATCCACCCGCCAGGCAAACATTCTCCAGACTCCTTTTCTCTCCTATAAAATCTGCTAATACGCTCTCGTCTTCTTCTTCTTTTCTTATACATTCAAACTACAAGACACTTTTCTCTCATAGACGTACATTATTACTAAATACGTAGTTTACCCGCTGTATGGGAAAACCAAAGCATCCTGTCACTTTTTACTCATTCAACCTCAGGGAGACATTTATAAGAAGCAAGTAACGCAAAGTACCCACTTGTATGTATACATATGCAGATATTAGTAGATATACAAAGAAAAACATTTTAAAACATCAATATCCCTAGGTATACCCATAATATATTATTCATGTATGAATATACCTAGGTATAGGTATGGGTATGGGTAATTTATTTAATAGAGTAAAGCATTTCATGTAAGCCTAGTCTTGTAGGTATCCGAATATAGCAATTGAATGATAAAGTTGAAGCGAAGATGAGAATCCTTATTTTAGGATTGTGCTCTGATAGCAGTTTGTATTCAGTCTTGTTTGTCATTTGTCTTTTATTGAAGATTTGGCCAACCCTTCTCTTGCAATAATATTAGGTTTTATTCCTTCCGTCGAAGTGGATTTCAACCCCTTGCGGAATATTGCCAATCTTCCCTCGCCCAACACCAAACACACTACACACACCGTTCACTCTCCTTGTTGCCACACACAAGTCACACAACTCAACAGTCCTTTCCTTCCTGTTCCAAACTCTACTAATCTCGAGAGTGTAATGCAATAATAAATTCACTCTACATACTGTTCTCCTAAACGGTTAATATATACTTCTATGTGTATAGGTAGTGTGCAATCTTGTAGTTTATAAACTATAAGGTGTAATATGCAACAAAGGCGTAACAACCTCTGAAACTAGCGAATGCACGTACAGTGTAGAGACAGATAATTCAGAGAGCTCTAATTTACTCGTTTCCTTAATTTGTTTGAATCATTGCATGTGTGGGCCTAAATTAAAATCGATATTTTGGCAATTACACTGTTACGACCCAACGACAGAGTTAAACGGAAGTGCCAAGATTACTACCAAATTGAAATGACCTTTTTGCATGACAGTTTGTATATAAGCATTGGATTGGAATATGTGGCTTGTATGTGCACAGATTTTAAAACCATTAAAACAAAGGTTCTATGTACTCCATGTACAATTTTACTTCCTACATCCTACAGGCAATGCAAAGGTTTAGAAAGGGTTCGGATTTAAATATAGGTATGGACAATCTCACATTTATAAGCTAAAAAGCTTCAACTGAAGCGTTGTGTTAACCGTTATGCTACAAGGCTCTAGATAGTCAATATCGAAAAATCTCTAATAAATTTTTATGACGTAGATAAATTTTAATAATGTATTGCTAGTATATTTATGCTTACCTACTGTATAAAAAACTTTACTTGTGAAAGCAAACTAATAATTAATTGTTTCTTTTGAAGTTTCAATTAATTTTATTTTTGTTAATTAATTAGTATTTCGTGATTTTGCCTGTGTTACTACATGTAGCGGTTTATATACAAGTCACAGTCAAGTTAGTCACAGGATTTACAGGAATTGCCGATAATGATATATTTGGATGTGAAAAATCTATTATTTCTATTAATAATAAAAATAATTAATGCATTAATTTCCTTAGGTTGCATTTCTAACTATTCAAGAAAATCTTCATTATTAAAACACTTTAGATAGTAAAGCTTTTTTAATGCATGAAACTAAGTACCTAAGTACCTACAAAGCGCCTGTGCCTACAAAGATAGAAGTAGTATATGTTCATATAGAAATAATAAAGTACCTATGTAATGTTTACAGTAAAATATTCTTTCATATAATATTCCTTACATAACGCATCATGTTGCTTGTACATACACAAAGAAATGTAGGTTCTATATAAATGCATATTATGTACAGAGATATGTGTATAGGAGAGCGTTTTAGTTTTAGTTACATTGAAGACTGACTGACGCAACGAAGCTTGAGGATAAAAGTAAATACATAATTCTCACAAGTAACGTTCAAACAATTTCAGGCCAAGAAAAGAAAAAAGAAAGGATTTCTTAAAGGTAAGTAAAAGGAGACGAGAGAGAAACATGAGTAAATATTTGCACACCTCTCCTTTTCTCTTTTTACGTTATTTTACCTTAGAATACTTTACTTAGTCCCACACACACGCATACACTACTACCTACACTATAATAAGGAAAAAGACATATCCCTCTGTGCAATTCCCATGTTAAGATGTGTTTCTATACATAGTTCTATTTATACACAACCAGAGCACAGAAATACATAGAACTACTCTAAAATGTGTATTCATGGTACACACAGATGTAAAAGGTACTTTGACGGTCCCACTATGTGTGTTCTCTCATGAAAGTACACTTTCTCTCGTCAAATAAGTCAGAAATACTACATTTTTAGAAGATTAGCCAAGTAAAGTGTATAGCACACACTCAATGTAATATGAAGTAACATTTAATTTCATTTTATGTGTTAATATCTGTATTACTATACAGAAATTGCTACAACTTGATAGTTTTCTTATTATAATAATATGTACTTACGTCATTCTAAGCAAAAATGAATAACTTTATATATAAGTACAAGTAGCAAGTACACATGGGAAACCTTTGAGTTATGTCAACCTACGGAATAGCCGTTCTAGTAATAACAAGCACTTTTAAGTTTGTACAAGGTATAAACTACTCAAACGAGTTTACATAGCTTTTCAGCTTAAGTATAATATTCATCTAAAAGATAGCCAAAATCTTATCGTACTTAATTCGTGTTTTCCTTGTGCTTTATAATGCTGTGTAAAGATCTTTAAGCTTCTAAAAAGAAAAAGTATGTTACACGAGAATTATTTTCATTCATTGCAATAAATGCGTAATACATGGTATATTATTAGGTGCATGCAGAACTGGTCTATATATAGTAGAGTATTTATAAATAATTTCATAATGATTACAAGAAAAGAAAATCTTATGCCGGCCTAAGCTTACTAAGTTTTCTCATACATACATAATACATAGATGTTTGGTTGTGCAGAATATAAATAGTAGGTAATACATAGGAAATACACGAAAGTGTGCAAGACATCTGGTATAGTAGGCATAGAACGTATATTAGTGTAATTATAAATTATAAAGAACATAAATACGACTTATTATAGACTGGAGAGACGAGGAAACTAATAAATTGGTTTTCCGAATCACATTATAACATTCTGGAGACAGTTCCTCAAGACAGGATTTCAAACTGAGGAAAAACTTAATTACTTTTATGATTTACAGTTTCCACCAGGACTTTTTTCATTATATCGAATGTATCATAGTACCTACTAACTTGTAAGTAGGTACATAATACATAAGATATAGCTATAAATGTGCTTGTAATCCACGCAGTAACAGTGGTATCTTAATTCACTACTACATACATCCATGTCACTTACCCTTGCAACACTGCTATTAAATTTTATACAGTTTTTTGCTTGGAACTGAACTCCTTTCTCGTTTCTTGTGTTGTGTCCGTAAAGTCTTAATATTGAGTTTATCCCGAAGTACTACTCAACTACGTGTAGTGCACTACAATAGTAGGGTGACCGTACATCACAGCTCGGTGCACATCACAGCTCGCAGATTTTACAGCTCGAGTACACCACAGCTCGCGAT